>JAJPUD010004926.1:143071-175863 GCA_023553655.1 Myrmecobius fasciatus | reverse complement strand
TCAAACTGTGAATACCCTTTGACCCAGCAGTGTTTCTATTGGGCTTACATCCCAAAGAGATCTTAGAGGAAGGAAAGGGACCCACATATGCAAGAATGTCTGTGGCAGCCCTTTTTGTGGTGGCTAGAAACTGGAAATTGAATGGATGCCCATCAATTGGAGAATGGCTGAATAAATTATGGTATATGAATGTTATGGAATATTATTGTTCCATAAGAAACGACCAGCAGGATAATTTCAGAGAGGCCTGCAAAGCCTTATATGGACTGATGCTGAGTGAAATGAGCATTACCAGGAGATCATTATACACGGCAACAACAAGACTATATGATCATCAATTCTGATGGACATGGCTCTCTTCAACAATGAAATGTTTCACACCAGTTCCAATTGTTCAGTGAAGAAAGCCATATACACCCTGAGAGGGGGATATGAAATGTGGACAACATAACATTTTCATGCTTTCTATTGATTTTTGCTAGCATTGTGTTTCCTTTCTCTGACTTTTTTTTTTCTTGTAGATATAATTTTTCTTGCACAACAATGATAAGTGTGGAAATATGTGTATATAGATATATATACACACATATATATATATATTCGATTTGTCAAGTATTTTAACATAATTAACATGTGGTGGATTTCCTCCCATCTAGGGGAGGGGTGGGGAGTAAGGGGGAAAAATTAGTAACAGAAAGCTTTGTAAGTGTTAATGTTGAAGAATTACCCATACATGTGTTTTGCAATTAAAAAGCTTTAATAAAATGCATTTAAAAATAAAAAAGAAATAGTCAAAGTATATGAATATGCAGCTAAAAAGGAACTGTAAATATTAACAAAAAATATGAAAAATCACTTTTAATCAACAATAAGAAAAATGGACATCAAAACCATTAAGGTATCACCTCACACCCAGCAAATTGCTGAGATAAGAATAGTAAATGCTGAAAGAATTAACAAAAAACAGACAATAATGTACCACTGGAGGACCTATGAACTGGTACAACCCCTGATTAGGAAAAACAATTTGAAATAATGTTTTAAAAAACTAAAATGACTATAACATTTTATCCCAAGATCTTACTATTAGGATTGACCCCATGGTAGTGAAAAATAGAAAATGTAGACTCACACACACATAAAAACATTCATATCAACACTTTTTGTAGTAGCAAAGAAATAGAAACCAAGTATATGGTTTCCACTATCAACTGTGGAAAAGCTAAACAAATTTTGGGAGATAAATAGAATGTAAATGTACCCTAAAATGTAATGGAATATAATTGTATCCTAAAAGTGTGAAGAATTCAAAGAACCACAAAATGATTTATATGAACTAGTGCAGAATTTAGTAACCAGAACCGGGTAAAAGAAACAATAATTACAACAACTTAAAAGGAAAGAACAACAGTGCAAAAATATAAAATTTAATACTATTGCAATTCTAAGGGCCAGAACTTAAGAATAGATAAGAAAATTACTCTTCCCCTTTCTTTACAGAGTTGAGGAATTAAAGTATGGAACACTGAATATACTATTAAGACTCAGGTTTATGTACTGATTGGTTTTGCTAATCCACTGTTTTTCTGTCTGGCTTTGATTTTTTAGTACAAAAGATGACTTGATAAATAGCTGACAAGCATTTAAGTAAAATCAAAAAGTATCTATCAAGCCTTTACTATGTACTAAGTATACAATAAGCATCATGTACTAGATACTTTACTAAGTAATAGGGGTACAAAGAAAACAAGAACATTTTTGCTCTGGAGGAGCTCACAGATTAATAGGAAAGATGTCATGCAAACAATTATATGTAAACAAGATATATACTGAAAAATTTAGAGATAATCTCATAGGAAAGACACTAGCATTAAGGGGGGATCAAGAAAGAGTTCTTAAAGAAAGGAGACCTTTAACTAAAACTTGAAATAAGTCGGGGAAGTCAGAAGGCAGACAAGATGAACAGTATTTCAGGCATGAGGAATGACCAGTGAAAGTGCACAAGATCAGGAGATAGAGAAGTTTGTGTGAGAAACAGCAAGGAAGCCAATCTCACTGGATTGTGGAGTATATGGAAAGGAATAAGGTCTAAAAAGGCTGGAAAAAGAGAGAGGGACCAAGTTATTTGATCCAGGAGGTGTTAGGGAGACACTGGAGTTTACTGATTTGGAGGTCAGATTTATGCTTTAGGAAAATCACTATGATTAAGCATTTACTATGTGCACAATGCTAAAGGTTGAGCATGCAAATAAAGGCAAAAACAGTCCTTTGTCCTCAAGGAACTCATGTAAAAATGGCAAAGTAAATATGAAGGATCAGTCAATTAAGAGGGACTCTAGCAAGAATCCTGATGGCAATGAAGAAAGAGACAGAGAGAAAGACAAAAAGAGAGACAGAGAGACAGACAGAGACAGAGAGACAGAAAGACAAAGACACAGAGAGACACAGACACAGAGACAGAGAGTGACAGAGACAGAGAGAGAGAGAGAGAGAGAGAGAGAGAGAGAGAGAGAGAGAGAGAGAGAGAGAGAGCTATCTTAGGACATCCTATTTCCTTTTCCTTTATGTAGATGGATAATAGAGTGATCCTTGATCTCCTGGAGGATAACTTTCTCTAGCCAAATAACCCAGATTTCGTCCGCTTTTGTATAAACAAGAGACCCCTTGCCTTGTTAATTTGTGCTGTAACAGAATCAGCATCAAGCACTTTGCCACACAAAACGAGATGAATGGCATTCAAAGCCTCATCTTCAGTTGGAAATTTGGTAGAGGATTTAATTTCAACCTGAAGTAAATGGTCAATGGCTTCAGTATTGGTTGATGACAATATATTGAATATGCTATGGAAGTGTTCAGCCCATCTCTACAGGATCACGTTCTTATTACTGATACATCAGCACTGAGTAGTTGAGATGCACTAGAAGTTTTTGGCCTATATAGAACCCTCAAGGCATCACAAAAAACACTTTGGATTGTTACTATCAGCATAAATCTGAATTTAATCTGCCTTTTTTACTGAGTCAATAATCCTGCAACTTTACTTTGTTGGTATTAAACATTGTCTTTTTTAGAAATAAATGAACTATCCCATTAGTAGATTCTGTAGAGTTCTCATTCTTCGTGTAATAACTTCTGGATTTCCCCATCTAAATTGGTATTTGCAAGACATACAGAATAGATGGAAGATAATTTTAGAAGGTAAAAAATATTAAAAATAGAAGAACTGGGAATGAAGTCCTGCAAAAAAAAAAGGCATTTGAGCTAAGTCTTGAATGGAACTAGGAAAACTAGAAGACTGAAACAAGGGGCCAGGTAAAGGAGCCAGCCAGGGGAAAACAACAGATAAACAGGATAAGATTAAACATAAGAAAGAATAGGGATAAGAATAGTGACAAATTTCTGGAAAAGTCCATAGGTAAGGATGAGAACAAGAGTGCAAGTAAAAGAGTTGACTTTGTTTAAAGGAATTTAGGGTTAGGGTTAGGGTTAGGGTTAGACTAGATTGAAGGAAGAGATAGTTTGAATGATTTGAGAGATAATAAATCAGAAAGGAGAAGAAAACAGGAGAGAAATATTTTGAGAAATGAAAATGATGGAGGGAAGATATCAATAAAAGTTAAATAAAAAGCTAGTCAAAGGTTCTTTTCCACCTACTCTCTGAGAGGTGAGTCCAGGTAGCAATGGAAAGACCAAATAAATGCATTAGAAAAATGATTCAGGCATCACTATAAAGGACAAATTTGAAAGGATATAATGTCAATGCAGTAAGACAGAAACAAGGTTTTTATCCATCTGGGGCTAACAAAGTGGTCAAGACACTTACCTACTATACAAAGAATACTTAACTCTCTGCCACCTATATGAAACACCTGAACTACAATATCCCTTACCACATACTAGATCTATTGCAGGGAATCCTGGCCTTTAAAATTTTATTTTTACTTAAACAAAACAAGTGACAGTCTTTTATGAGATTTCTTGTAGAAGATGAAGAAATATGTACCTCATGATAGTGCTATTAGGTCATTTTAGAGCTGGCTGAATAAAGAGACCCAAAGAATATTTATTAAATATACTGATATCAAGTTGGAAGGAAGTCTTTAGTAGGCTCCAATGGAATTGTTTTCAACTTTTCACCTTGTTCAACATTTTTATCAATGACTTAGATGAGGATAAATGTCATACCTATATTTTATACAAAATTGCATAGGAATAGGTAACATATTGGATAACAAAATTATGATTCAAATAGATATCAACAATCTAGTACAATGAACCAAAACTTAGCATTATTAAAGTTCATGACTATGTACAGGATTGGCTTAGTACCAGTTTCTTTTTAAAAGCATTGGAGATTTTAGCTGACTGATTCCATAATGAGAGACAATGTAGTACAATAGATAGCGAACCCATTTCAGAGTCAGATAGGACCAGTCCCACGTCCTGTGTTTGACATATATCAAAACGTTGCTGAAAAGATGCCAATCTAAAAAGATGAAGCAGAGTAAAAGTAGGATTCAAAGCAAGGTGATAGACTTAGTTTGAATATGGGTGGAGTGCATGTTTTTATGTCTAACCATGTGGTCTAGCCATACCCTAAATTTCTTCTGCCATTCCTTGAAGTGGGGACTCCTGCTATCCTTCTTATTTAATACACCAATCTGGAAGCATATATAACTTTTTATATAATTCCAAAGGATAGAGCTAAGACCCATGAATCAAAGTTACAGGAAAGCTAATAGAGAACTCTCTAGAAATTAGAGCAACTCAAAAATGAAATGAATTGCTTTGAGAAGTTGTGAGTTCCCAATAACTGGAAATGTTCAAGCAGAAACTTAAAAATTATTTAACAGAGAAAATGAAGGCAGGAACATTCATAAATGAGGTAAGAAATTGGACCATCTGGACCCAAGAAGCCCTCACCCACATCTGAAGTCATAGCAAGAAAATCCAGCTACCTTAAATATTCAGATTAATTTATCTTGGTATTTAATTCAGAAAACTAGATTCTGTAACTTTTTCTTTTGTGTTTTTTTCTTTCACATTTTATCTTAATTTTTAACAAAAGCTTTTTTTAAAAAACCTTCTATCACTTCTGAGCACCCATCTTAAAGAAATTTTCCACATGTTAAGAGTAAATATTAGCATACTCTTAGTGTTCAAACATGGTGATGACAACAGATTGTCTGTTCTAGCAATAAAAAACTGAATTAAGGATGTTAGCAGGAAAAAGCAGAGATATGGAATTTAAAAAAAAATTAAAACCAAATTCAAGTGTCCTGCCCAGAGATTCTATCACAGATCTAGTAACTTGCCAATAACAAAAATTTCTTTTTTTTATTAAAGCTTTTTATTTGCAAAACATATGTGTGGGTAATTCTTCAACATTAACCCTTACAAAGCTTTCCGTTACAATTTTTCCTCCCTAGTACCCACCCCTCCCCAAGATGGCAGGAAATCCACTACATGAATAACAAAAATTTCTTAAAATTTTCTGTCTCTGTGTACCTCTGTGTGTGTGTTTGTGTGTATGTGTCTCTCTTTCTACATACACATACACACACACACAAAATATTTACTCTCATCTCACTTTGATTCCTCTTACATACTTATATTAAAATACAGATTATGGTTATTTGTATGTTTTTTAAATTCCTACTCGATTGTAAACTCCCTGAGGGCAGGGGTCAAATCTTGTTTATCTCCTCTAGACGCCAGACTTAGTTACCCACACATAATAGAAACAATATTTTTGAATAACTGATAAATAGAACCACATTTAAATTGTTTTACATATACAGATTTATGTCCAATAGTACCATCTCTAGGGTGGGGGAGAGAAGAAAAAAAAGAAAGTTACATGATAACTTTATTATATATTTAAAAGGAAGAGCAAGCTGTATTATAAAATAGATTTACAGTTTCATGTGCAATCATCTTTTTTTAATTTCACTATATTATGGAAATGCTTATTTCATTTCTTAAGTTCAGAATAAAATTAATAACTTTTTAAAAAAAAAAACAAGTGAACAAAATTTTCCTGAAACAGCATCTGTTCTTACAATTAATATTTTCTCTTCATGTTGATTACTGGAAGTCCTGAAAATTTTTGACACATTATCCTGAATTTCATTCTGTCTCCTTTCTTCCTGATCCCACAGATCTTTAGGAAGCTCTAAATCTTTTCACAATTCCATCCTAACTAAACTTCATGGGACTCACAATCTTCCAGCTCACTATCCTCTCCATCAAAGGCAACTAGCTTATTGTTTCTCCTCTGTAATATTACCAGGTTAAAGAAACTTCTCTGCCAAGAGATGTCTCTGACTATCCCTTTTAAACTCAATACTTATCATAAGGGGAAGAAGCCAGGTAGTAGTTAGGAAGGAAATGAAAATAGAATTCAGATGACATTTGTGCAAAATTATTTTTGGTGATACAAACATTCAACAATTCAGTGCTTCCTTTAAGTGTACATTGTTGGAATTTTCAAAAGTTTCTCTTCTAAATATAAGGTTGCCTTAAATATGAGGTTATAGAATTCAGGCCAATTCATGATGTTCAGTTATTGGTCATGTACAACTCTTTGTGACTCTATTTGGAATTTTCTTGACAAAGATACTGGAGCGGTTTACCACTTCCTTCTTCAGATCATTTTACACATGAGGAAATTGAGGTCAACAGGATTCAATGACTGAGGCAAACAGGGTTCAGGATCATGTGGCTAGTGTCTGAGGCCAGATTTGAACTCAGGTCTTCCTGACTCCAAGTTCATCATGCTATACACTGAACCACTTACCTGCCTAGTACCATATTTCTAAAGTCCTATAAATAATTACATGTCAAAACATGAGCATCTTTTCTTCTCATTTAACTTTTGTAATGAATAATAATGATTACCGATATGGCACAGATGTGACAATATGCCAATGCTGGACTCTTTAAAAATCTGTAACTAATACAGAGTAACCAGCTACTTTTACTTTAATACTCAGTGTAGTCCTTAAAGATATTTTGTGGTTTCCTCTGACTCCACAGTAGGTATAAGCATCAAAGAAACATTGTCAGACTGAATATGATTGTTAACAGATCAAAAGATCTCATAGGCATTTCTCAAATATCTTTTAGTCCACAAGTCACATTTTCAAAAGTTGAGCTCTAGCTCCTCAGTGGACAAAACTAGTAAAATACATATAGTGCCTTCCATTTTGGAAAAAAAAAGATTTTTATCTGAAATATTATATCACAATGCTTTTAAAATAAACAAACAACTCATAAATAAACATATATGAAATTATAAGAAATTATTCATGAGATACAATTTAGAAATAATAATGCTAGGTATATATAAGCACTTTCAAAAGTTAGATTTGGAAGTTTTGCCAGATAAAACTACTTATCACACAAAGAATTCACTTAACATACGCTACTAATAATTTGTTTTATTAAACATGCAAGTTTTGCTAGTTTGATTTTTTCCCAAATGTGTCATGAGAAACTTAAGTAGTGTTTCAAGAAATTCAAAATAAATTAGTAAAAACTTTGTCTAGTTACATAAAAATAAAATAGTACTCATGACTAAACTCTAATGTAGTCATAAGTTTTCCATTTAGAATGCTGTATTTTATCTGATAAAAGATTCAAGAAAATGTCATGTAACACTCCTGTGCATATGACCAACTCATCATCCCATCAGAAATTTCTATAGCAGCGCCAGAATTTTCATTTTCAAGATACATGAGCTTTTGTCAAATAGTGACATCTCCCTTGTAATATGAATTTTCAATATGATATAAAAAAATGATGGATATATCACACATTTCAGAGAGCAGAAAACAGCAACCTGTCAATGACTTTAAAATTTGTGTCAACATATTTGAAGTTCTATTCTCTAAAAGACCAGGACACTTTTGTAAACCATATAAATGTAAAACAGTTGCGAATGTTTTTGTTGAATATGAGAAATAAGTTCTTTCCACAAAACATAATCACTGCTTCTGCTGTTTAAAAGATGTTAACTTTTCATTGGCATTATAGTTATAGAAATATGTGGTTAGTCCTATAAATTCCTATGCAAAGATGAAATCAATAAAAAGTTATCATTTCAATAACATATGCATAACAAACCATTGGCTGATTCTTCTTCACTATTTAAACTTGTATAAGCCTTTAAGAGTATCATATTTACTGATCAGAAGGAAAGGTGCCAGTTAATGTTACCAAAAGAAATGGAAAAATCAAAGTAGTATTAAACTGATTGATACTTTTTCCTTAAGCCTTTGTCCTCTGACAATTTAAAAAGTAGAACTACTTTTAAATGTTTTCAAACTGAGCTAAACAACAAAAAAAGCACAGAGTGGCATTTAAAACTTCCTAACAGAATTAATAAGCAGTGTAGTACCAGCAATACAGCAATTTTTGTTTTCATATAACAAAACAATAAAAGCATTCATTTACAAAGGCCTTAGAAGTAGTTTAGGAAAAAAATGGTGATACCTAAAAGAGGAGCAGAATAAGAATGGGAAACTCATTAAAATAGAGAGTAGTTTTTTTCCTCCTGAGTTAAAAATATTTTTAAAATAGAGCATTTTACATAATTATATAAATTCTATAAAAACTAAAGATCAACAGAAACTTAATGATACTCTTCTTCCAAGTATAGTTATCTAAAATGGATTTATACACAGAGTTCTTTCTTAAAATATTCCCACAAAATTGTCTGTGAGTTCTTAGTTAAGTTTCTCTAAAACAGCTAAATGAAAATAGCTACGTAAATTTTTAAGAGGTGAGGTATTGAAGATTTTTTATTTGTTTTTTAAAAGGCCATTATGCTTTAATGAAATAGGATGTTAAATGGAATAGAATTTGTCTTTGATTTAGAATAAATCTTTCAAAATGGAAAAAAAACTTATAAACATTTATTAATTTTCACAAGTCACCATATCATCTTTCCTCACTTTAGAAACCATTATTTTGTTCAAGCACAAAAATCAACAACAAAGTAAGAGCTCCATTTAAACTTTTGCAGAACTAATCTTAACACTTGCTCTGCCTTACATATCCAAATGAATTCAACAATTTAGGAGAGCAAAGGAAGTGGAGGGAGAGAGAAGAAAGAAAGGCAATGAAAATAACTGAAATTTAAAGTGACTTGACACTTCATGTTTATTGTGACTTGTCACTGACCATTTAGAGACTCAGTTGCATGGAAGAATTTCTGGTGTGGAAAAACCTAGCTATGAATCAATTGCAATTTGGAAACAGTTAAGTGTTCTCTGGCATTTCCAAAAAACAAAAAGTGAATGATAATAAAACCAAAGCTCACCTACCATGCTTCTCAATTCTAAAAGGATTTTTACAAGTCTGAGTTCTACTTAGGACTATTCGAGCCTTTGTTTATGTATTTATATATTTATTTATTTATTGCATTCTCTCTACCTTGATTCATTAAAACACAATATAAACTTAACTCTTTATCCGCAGGAACAGGTTCAATTATTCTTTTGGCACAACTTTAGAAATAGATAAATGCTGATGAGTATTTCATTAATAAAGAAATGTTTTTTCAAAGAAAAAGATGGTAGAAGAGAAAATGATAGACAAGGAAGGGAATTGGGTTTGAAGAAGGTTGCCAACACATACGGATAGGATTACATAGGCATTTCAATTACTATGCAGAAAATACTTACTGGTCATAAATACTATTCCACTTAATTCTTTAATACAAAAAAAAATTACCATCCTTCTAAAGCAGCATTTCTTAATTTCTAAGAAGGAGATAGGACCAAATATGTCTTTAAGAACAAAATATCTCTGTGCCTACCTTGTGCCAATGCTTGAAACATGTGGAGTTGAAGCAAGAGAAACGCCCACCATCCACGACAGAAGAAAAAGAAACATAAGTTGAACTTTATCATTTGTTTTCTCCAGCTATTCCTTCGCGCCATAATCTCTTCTCCGACTTCTCTTCCAATCATTATATCCTCTCTGACTGCCTTCAGATCCGAATGCACGTTTTCATCACCATTCTTCCCAGCCCACTGGGAGGCTGGGCTTTCTTTGGTTAAGTAGAAACTTGTATTCCTGTTGCTCCGGTGCTGAAGTTTGGGGGATACTGGCTTCTCTTGTTCATAAGAGGCAAGGACCTGATGGTTTGTGCTCATTTTACATGCAACCCGAAGGCAATACTCTGTGTGCATGACTGTATTATAATCGCCATCTAAATCAATGTATCTTGTAGAAGTATTGATTGCACCAAAACAACCAGTCAGAAATGTGAAGCACATGTTTCTCTGCCTTGTCACATCCAATGCCTCCTACACAGGCTGAAACAGAGTAAGTTTACTGACCCTGGCTAGTATTTCGGTAAATCTGGATCCTTCATCGTAGCACTATAACAAACACGAGATTGTTCCATTCTACTGAGCCAGCAACTGAAGACGGCAAGCCAGAGAGTACCTTTCATATACCGCAAAGAGGACGAAAACTATATTCCCATTAGATTTTCACTGATCGTGGTAAGTTTCCAGTTTTCAGTTTCCTGTGAAATATTACATTCTTTTATCACTTGGGGAAAAAAAAAAACCAACATAGAAAAAAAGGGACTGAAGGAAGCACTCTTATCCTCATCCTCCCATAGAGACGTTTAATTTCAGACCACTGCAAAATAAGCTGGATAGTAGAAAGAGGAGTCTCCTAACATCCTCCAATCTTAGTTGCATATACCCAGAAATATGCAATTGTACCCGCTTTCCTAGGATACAAAAAAGCTCTGATCTGTACTCCGAGCAGGCAAAGGAGCATATGAGATCAAAAGGTTGTGTCGGGCAGGTAAGTGGCTCGTTCTCACTCGGGTTGAAACGGGCCTGGCAGAGAGGGTGGCCAGGTGCAGTGTGTAATGTTGGAGAGGGGAGCTTAGAGAGAAAAGTGGAACGGGGGTGAGGTGGACTAAGAAGAAGCCACTGCGGGTGGGAATGGGTGTGGTGGGTGTGCAGGAGAGACTAGGGGAGAGCAAGGAAGAGAAACTAGAGAAAAGGAAGAAGGAAGGTTTGCACTAGCAGGAAAGGGCAAGAGAGGAACGTTTCTGAGAAGAGGGTTTAGGGCTGGGCTATAGAGGAATAAGAGGGGAGGAGAGAGAACACATATTTAAGAGAGAAAATAGCCTGAACTCTTAGAGGCAGTTCCGGTGGATAGTCAGGAGGATAGTCGGGAGTACCCAATGTTCAAAAAGGAGGTATGAGTAAGGACAGAGATTGAAGGAGCTGAGGAGAATGGGGATGAAGAAAAAAGGGGAATTTGAGGAAGTTAGGGACAACCCTTCCAGCCCAAGACCCCTTCCAGCAGTTGGAGGGAAGGAGTCGTCCTGGGATGAAAGATTCCATAACTTGGGGGATATGATGGAGAAGAGTCTAAGAATGTTGTGGAGGAGGTGACTATTAGGCTAGAAGACCTGCTAGGCAGAATGAGGATGCGGGGGGAGACTTGTGGGGTGATGAGAATGCTAGGGGAAAAGATATGCTGGTATAAAGGAGAGTAAAATTGCTCGGGAAAGGGGGTTTCTGGAGGGAGAGGATGAGAATTTGGCGAGAAAGGACTGATTGGATTAGGAGGAAAGGATGCTAGGGAGATGGGGTTCCAGGGGAACAAGATGAAAATTCTGGAGAAAGGGAACTGCTGGAGTAAGTGGATAGATAAGAATGCTGGGGAGGAGGGTACTTGGAGGAGAGGGTGAGAATCCTCTGAAGAGAGGACTACTGGACTTGAGGCAGGGGAGTAAGAATTCTAGAGAGAGGGTACTTGGGAGAGAAGTGAGAATGTTAGGAAGAGGGGACTCTTGGGAAAAGGGAGTAATAACATTTAGGAGAGGGAAATTCGAGGGGGATAGGGAGAGGATGTTGGAAAGCGGTTACTGCTGGGGTTTAAGGGGTAAAAATACTGAGGAACGAGGGTTATTGGGGGGGAAAGTGAGAATAAAGGAGACTCCTGAGGTAAGAAGAGTTAGAAGGCTGGTGAATGGAGGGGGTTCTTGGGGAAGGTGGGAATGTTGGGAAAAGGGGATTTCTGGGAATTGAGAGGTTTTGCTAGAAAGAGGACTTCTTAAAAATATTGGGGGAAAGAGACTGTGGGGATTAAGGGAGGTAAGAATGCCGGGGAAAGGGCGTCCTGGGAGAGAGGGTGAGAATGCTGGGGTGTGGGGCAGGGAGTGTATGTATTCGAGCTTCACAAGTCACCCCACGAACTGCTGCCTCGGACTCCCCCCCCCCGTCCCTCCGGACTCCTCGGGCATCCCTAGAGGCGACGAGCAGCAGAGGAAGAGTAGAGGGCGTCCGAGGGTCCCCCTCTGCCGCGACAGCTGGAGGTGGGAGGAGGCACACTCGGGAGCATCCACACTCGGGATGGGAGGGGGGTTCACTATCACCATTCCTCTCCCTCCTTCCCTTCCCCGCCTTCCGGACGCACCCCGGAGTGCCCATGGAGGGTACAGGGGACTGCCCCATCACCAGCCCCCCCGGCGCCCGATTCCTTCCGCGGTGCTGTCTGTGAAGAAAAGTGAAACAGAGCAGAGGCGCCTCCGCCGGCCCGCCCGCTTGCCCGTCCGCCCGCCGCCTTCCAGCCGCCGTGAGAGAGCGGCCAACACTCACCCGCTGCCGCTGCCGCCGCCGCTTCCCATTCACAGCCCGGCCACACGCGCCGCCCTCAGCCCGGAGTTGATTGGTGGAGCCGAGGTGGCTCTGGCAGGTCCCGTTCTTCCCTCCGCTACTTCCCCCCCCCACCCGCCCCGGCCCCGATCCTGACCCCCCCTCGGTTGTTTTCAAACTATCGGGGGCCCGCCCGCGTGGAATTTTGCGCCCTCCCTCCTGGGTCCCCTCAGGCCTCTTTCTGCGCCTACTGCGCCCCCTAGGGACCCATGGTGGGGATTGCACCGCCCGCCGGGCTCCCTGGCTGAGACATGAGGGTTGGGCTGGTTGGCAGCTTCAGCCCGGCCCCGGCTGCACTCCCTCACAAGCCTAGGCGCGTCCGAGCATCCAGCAGCACAGGAGGCAGACGGCACCCGCCCTCTCAGTCCCCCGGAGCTACTCCTGCTGCGGGAAGGGAGGGCTAAGCGGGGACTTGCAGTTGGCAAAGAGAAGAGGGCGCCGGGAGGAACGAGGAAGTTTCCGCTCGCACAGGTGCTTCGTCTCTGCCAGGTTCTGGCTGCAGTGGAGACTGCGGCCAGCCGGGAAAGAGCCTTCTTTGCGTTTCCCCCTCTGACTGAATCCAGCTGTATTCCCGCAGCTGGACAAGAAGGGGATGGTGAAATCATCCAGCAATGCTCCAGTAAAATGAGATCCTATTAAACGCGGGGTGGGGCTCTTTCGTCTCCTTAAGGAATAAAGAAATAAAACTTGGTCCCAGTCTCTGCTGACACTTAAAAGAAGTCAGGGGTTCATTTAAGTTTTGTAGGCTTTTAAATTATATTTATGTAATTATTTACCTATTTCCTTTTTTATTATTTATTTACTTATCTGATTATTTGTTTGCTTGTCCATTTATAGAGTTTGGAAGACCTGAAAAAGAAGGGAGAGGGGAAACAACGTTTCTTTAGCCTTACTATCAGTCCTGTGGCTTGCTACCCCCAAAGTGCAGAAAATGAAGGTTCTCTCCTTCACCCCTAACTTGACTGCAAGCTGAGGCTGGTCTCCTGAATTGAAGTTCAGCCAGAAACTCATCTCCCGGGAGCCTCTGTGTTTGCCACTGTATTCCCTTGCTACCCATTGCTAGGTTTCATGCCTCATAGGGGAAGTCTTCTCGAGCAGGATTAAAAGAGAAAAAAGAAAAAGAAAAGAATAGGTTGTTTTTTTGGTGGCTAAATATTGTTACCTCAATTGGAAATGAGAAATTTTCTCAATTGGGTTTTTAATTACTAGTAACAAAGCATAATGGCTACAAATCTGCTTCCTGAAAAGTTTGGAAGTTCTGTTTATATATTTCAAGGTCGTCTTTGTCCTATAAAGAAGGGGGCGTCATGGGCGCTTTTCTTGATAAATTAAGTAATCCAGGGACCAGGGCTAATAGTGCTATTTTCCGTGTTCTATATGTGTTATTCTTCTCTTAGAATATTTTAAAAGTAATGGGTTTCTTGGGCTTTTTCCCCTTTACTTTGTAGCAGCACTTGACAATAGTAAATGCACTGATGGTGAAGATCAGTGATAAGTGGGATGGCAGCAAGCATCAGTAGCCTGAGGAAATACAGGACTTGCACTGTGGGTGGCATTACATTTTCTGTTTGTATCTGACAGCAGCAGTGGGCCTATATTCATTTACATGGGTATTTAAGTTCATCAATTAATCCTTTTATCCTAAAAATGATATTCTAGTCAGGTTCAATCTAGGTTTGGGAGAGGGGAGGAGGGAAGATCTTACATGGCTTGACACCATACAGAGTTCTTTCAAAGCACTTTCACAGGCAATATTTCATTTGATTCTTATAACAATCCTATAAGTAGTTAAAGCGGCCATTTCTATCCCAATCTAACAGATGAGAAACTGAGGCCCAAGGCAATTAAAATAATTTATCCAAAATCAAACAATTAATTCATTGCAGAACCAAAACTCAACTAAAATATTTACATTCCAAATCTATTTCTCTTTCTACTACAGTTCATTTGGGGTATCCCTTAAAAAAAAGACCTTTATTTTCAAAAACAGTGTACTATGGTAAAATTCCATTATCATGCACCTATGTTAGGGAGAAGGGACCTCTGGTCTGAAAAAATAAATATAAAAATCTCCTTAATTTCATCTTAACGTGCAACAAAAGATAATCATTAGTGTTCTTACTTGTAAAAAATGCAACATGATTTTAAAAGGTTTTAGCAGGAATAATCTAAAAGGCCACAGGGGTGAAAAAGGTGGAGACCATTTCATGAAAATTTCATGAAAACAGACTCTTCCATAAAATTAAATGTAGTGCTATAAGGTAGGGAATTAGAGTCTTTCACTAAAAATGAATGGATAAACAACCTAAACATGAAATGAGCACATCATTTCAAAAAACAGAAATGGGTGGAAGGAGGTACCTTTTACAACTATAATGAGAAAAGTTCAGAACAGAACAGCTGATATAGAGATGAAGAAAGATAACTTTTTATAAAATTTAAGATATTCCTCAAAATCGATGCAACTAAAATAAAAAAATGATTGATAAAAATTGTGTCAAAAATCTATAATATGAAATTGTCACAAATACAAGACTAGACTGTTCCCCATTAAATATGCAATCAAAGGTTATAAACCATTTTCAAAAGAAGAAATGCAAATAAAGAAATACTCTCAACAATCAGCTTTTTAAAATGGCCAAATCACCAATACCAAGTAAAATGCAAATTAAGTAAACTGAGGTGTTTTTTTTTATCTTCAATACAGAAAATTAGAAAAGGTGATAAATGCTAGATGTAGTGTTGGAATGACTGTGGGAAGACACCCACTAATACATTGGTGGTAGAGGGATGAACTAATCCAGCTATTCTAGAAAATAAATCACTAACTTGCTCTTACCTATTAGATTAACAATCCTTTTACTAGGAATATACCCTAAGGATGTCAAAAATAGGAGGAAGAAAAAGTTTGTGAAGGTGACAAAATATTCATACAAGCATTTTTGAAGTAATAAAGAACCAGAAAGCCAGGGAAATGGGTATCCCTTAGTCAGAAGTGACTGAAAATGATTGTTATAGTAATAAAATAGAATATTAGTGCAATCATAGGAAACAGCAAAGATGACAAATTACAAGAAATGTGAGATTTGTATGAAGTAATTTATAATGAAGAAGAACCAAGATAACAATAAACACAACGACTAGAATTATCTAGTGAGAACATCATTAAAAAGCAGCCACATTCAAATCGTGTACAATGATCAATGTTGGTCCCAGAGTCTACTTGATGAATTGTGCCTCCTTTCCCTCAAAGAAAACTGAAGAATCATGAATTTTCAATGTTACATATGTTTTAGACATAGTTGCTGCTGTGTCAGTTTGTTTTGGTAACTGTTTTTCCTTCTTAAAAGGGAGGGTGAAAGGGGGTGTGTTTCAGGAAATGACTGCATCAATAAAACTGTTTCTAAATTTTTTGGGGTGGAAGGCAATATAAAAGGCATGGAAAAGGCCAAGTGATTGGGTTGGGTCAATGAGCAAAAATGAAATTTCCAAGAATTCCTTCCAAATTTAAATGGGTATTAAAATATTAATAATAAATTCTGGTAATATTTACCATTTTTAATACAAAGAGTTTTTATTTTCTCCTAAGAAGAGGTATTTTAAGGATTTGGCATATATCAAAGTTGCATCTGTCTGGGGTCCCTGTTTTGTTTTGTTTTTCTTCCTTTTTCCTTCTCTTATCCTTAATAGATCATGATAGAAAATTGAAGTATTTGAGAATGTTTTATGTTCTCTTTTCTTGGTGCTTTTATTCTAAATGTAGCACCTTCTCTGGGCTTCTCACTGGTAAGTCCCGCATTACATAAAAACGTATTTGCCAATACTCTAATGGAAAAAAGAGGGGGAGGAAGGAGTTGGAGAACTTACCAAGCAGTTTTGAAAACTGTGACATATTTGTATTTTGTTTTGTTTTATTTTTTAATTACTTTGGAAGGCAAGAAGATTTGAGAAGGTAGAGGGGAAAGGGGGAATATTGCTATTCATGTGAGTTAGCTATGCGATGCTAAGTACAATTCCAAAATGAACCAAATGTGCAACATGTAATCATCATGTCACCAAACTCTGACAGAATCTTGATTTGCAACTATTGAAAGAAATTGGAAGGAGGTGATGGTGAGAGAAAAACATTTTGTAACAGGGTCAAGGGAAAGAAAATAAGTGTCTAAATTTGTAGAGACTTAAATTCCTCCTTTACTGGATTTTGCCTTAAAGTTGAAGTATTTAAAGATTTGTAATTTATGACAAGCTTGCAGTACATATCAAATTTTTGGTGATACATGTTTGAACCAGCTTTTTTAAAGTGTTATCTGTTTTAAATTTTCAACATAGATGATGTTTCTTTTAGATGTAAATTTCTGGTTCCATAATGGATTATTTTCTAATTTTCCCCATTCCTCTCTCAAATAAAGAAAGCTTTTGTATATGTGGCAATTTGTTTTTTTCCCCTGACAGTCAAGAGAAAGTTCCTCATCCCTATAAGACTTTTTTGATATTATAAGAAGAAAGGTGCTGTCCACAACATGGAAGGAGAAAAGGATATAAATTATTTTTGCTAGAAATCAGATTTCTATAGTTCCTTTTGACATGAGTGCTCAAAGTATCTTATAATTTCTTATATTAGAAGTCTTTTTTCATACACTATCAGGCTACCTCAAATTTTACTTGATATAGGGTTCAGCAACCAACTTATTCAAATACCTTTGTTTGGTAGTTTGCAGCTTGAATTCTGGTTTCCTTAAAGCCTGTCTTTCTCCCTGTAAAAACTAGCTAGAATCCTTGGAGATGCTCTTGCTAACACAACTGGGGGGGGGGGAGGAACCTAGAAATTCTCCAAGCCAATTTGTTTAGCCTTGCCCTGAGAATGCATACAGGTAATAAAATCAATCAAATTAGCATCCATTACTAATTGCCCATTATAAAACTTTATTTGCTTTGGGTGAGTGGTCAAGTACCTTTTTGGACCTATGGACATAATTCCTAAGAGTAAGACTCTGTTGAAGAAATTTAGCTTTTAGCAGGCTGTTCCAAATCAAGGCTACCCATTTTAGCAATTTCTTGCCTTTTAGAATTTCAATTACACTACAACCTTCAAGAGATGATGAAAAGTCATTGCTTTATGATCAGATATTTGCTCAATTGTTATGAAATGTTTGCATCCTAGCACATTGTTTTCCTTAAGTTTTGTGGGATCCTCAGGAAGAAAAAAAAACACCAAATCCAAAGCACAATCTTTTTTTTTCCTTTCATATTTTCCTTCCCAGTCTATTAGAATTATCTCCAAAGTGGACAATCCTCAATCCACAAATAGAGGCACATATAAGTGGAGGACATATAAGCAGTCAATTAGATGGTGGGAAGATGAGCTCCATCCACTCTTCTTTACTCTCCCATCATGAGACTGGTTACTCAGCTCAGCCATGCACTTCACCTATTATCAATAGAAATTTTCTCTTGTCAGCCATCTTCTCTCTTTGTGTAAGGTCCCAGTTTTGATTTCCAGCCACTATGCGAATTTTCAACCTCTCCTTTATTTTGATGCCAGCTCCTAGAGCTGGTTACAACTTAATTAGGACTTGATCAACTCTAGCAGCAATGTATCTCAGAAAAATAGCCTACTTCCCCTATTCCACCACCCAGAAAACCTCCTGACTGTGGCAAGTATCCTGTATTTTGCTCTGGAGGGCAGAGACTAGCAAGAGCTTTGTACAGCCCATCCCACCTTTTCATTTTGGGTAGAACAATAAGATTCTTACAAGATGAGTATCACAGATCTGGCCACTAAAACCCACCCCTCTTCAGCACTTTCCATTGCAAAAAGATTGGGGGTAAGGGCTCCCTAAAGTATTTGCACCCTCTAGTCCAGCTAGATGAAATAAGGAAGGGAGGGAAGATAACAGGGAGAGGTCACTTTTCATCCTGTACTTCCTGCTGGGATGAGTGTCAGGCAGCAGGAGAAAGAGGAATACATTGAGAAATGTAAACAATATTTTTAAAAATTCAATTAAATTTTACCTTAAAAAGTGAGAAAGTAAGTCTATGAACATATATTTATATATAAAATATGAACATATATTTCATATGTAAATATGAAAGAAATTCATACTGTGGAGAGGATATTGTAAAATGGATGTTAGGAAACATTTCTATTGTTAGGAGATTTTGTTGCAAAAAAACAAAAACAATATATGTATCATCCATAAAAATTCCCATATCTGAATACTTTAAAACTTAGAAACAGAATTTTCTAACCTATTTTAAAATCCTCTGTTGGTTTTTAACCCTTTTTGTTAAAAATATAAAAAAATTACATAGCTTTGGATTCATTTACAAGAATAACTGATTGAAAAATAGGGAAGAGGGAAATTTACTAGCCAAGTTTTAACAAAAACTTTAACATAATTTTTATAAAGGATCATAAATATCATGACATAGGAAATTCAACCAATGATGCATGTCTCATATTTGAAACTTATTTGTATGGAGTAGCCTTTTTTTGGCTGGGACAATTATTAAAACCAAACATCAAAAACAGTCAACTTGGAATTTTGTACTTTATATTATTTATTAATCAAAATGCAATTTTAGGGGTCCATTTTCAAAATGTTTACAGATGGAGAAGGGTATAAAAATTTGAAAGCAATTGCTCTAGAAAGAAGATAGGGGATAGTCTTCAATTGTTAAAAGGGGGAAACTTTGCATCAGATGCCTCATTTAAAAGTCTGATGCCTAAGATATTGGTAACTGACATCAGTGATTATCATATCATAATTATTCTACATTTGATAGATGATCCAAAGGATATGAATAAAGAGTTTTCAAAAGGAGGATTACTGTTTCTCAATGATCACATGAAAAAATGCTATAAATTCCTAATAAGTGAAATGCAAATGAAAATAACTGAGTTTTTCACCTCACACATCAAGTTGGCAAAGAAGATAAAAGATGAAAATACTTTTTGAGGAGCAGTGGGAAGAAAGCAACACTAATTCATTTGTCAGAGATGAGCTGTAAATTGGCCCACCTGTTCTGGAAAACAATTAAGAATTATTTGAGAAAATTTCCTAAAAACATCAATACCTTTAACCTAATAGTTCCACTATTAGGCCTGCATCCCAAGGATATCAAGAACAGAAAGATCTCATACATGCTAAAATACTTATAGCATTATTGGGGGGGTGTAGGGGTAACAAAAAACTCAGCACAGAAAAACTATGCATATGAATGTAGGGATTTGGGATAGCATGGTGATGTCATTTACATGGGAAACTCTTAAATGAGACAACTCCCTTTGCTAAGGCAGGTGCTTTGCCATTTATAGTCGTGGGAACCTGCCTAAGACAGAGATCTTGCCCAGGTTTACAAAGAAGATGTGTATGAAAAGCTGTACTTGAACCAGATCTACTTTGGTCAAAGGTCAGCTCTCTTTTCACCGTGTCATGCTGCATATTATGTATGAGGGCAATGAAATATTACTGTCATATAAAAGTGATGAATATGAAAAACTTAGGAACATCACAAATATGGGAAAATTTGTTTGAAGAATGCAGCGTAAAGGTAGTATAACTAAGATAATAACTTAAACTGTGACTACAATTCCTAGGATAAATTCAGATGAGAAAATTGAAGCAGGACATAGAAAATATCCTGTGAAGGCTACTTTGACAATAGTTTCTGTTCTGGCAATAAAAAGGAAGATACATATTCTAAGAATAACAGCCTTTGTCCTTCTGGGATTTGGAAGAGATGACATCTTATGAACAATACCATGGTGATAATGACTCAACAAGTATTTATTAAGTCCTTGCTCTTTGCCAAGCAGGCAGCTAGGTGCTATAGTGGATAGATTTTCTGTCCTAGAGTCAGGAGCACCTGATTTCAAACTGAGTCTCAGATATTTACTAGGTGTATGACCCTTGGTAAGTCACTTAATCCTGTTTGCTTCTTTTCACCTATCTATAAAATGAGTTGGAGAAGGAAATGGAAAAACTTGCCCATCTTTGCCAAGAAAACCTCAAATAGGTTAATAAAAATTGGACACAATTGAAAAGTGACTGAACAACAAAAATATGCCAAACAATATACTCAATACTGACAACATAAAGAAAGGCAAAAACAAGGGCTCTGGCCTATCCTCACATTTTAATGGAGATGAAAACCAGTAAATAACTGTACAGGTGAGATATATCCAGTTCAAATGAAAGGTAATCTCAAAAGGAAGGTATTGTAGAAAAGAGGAGAGAGAAAGATCAGAGCTTGACCTGAGTATTAATCTTCCCCTAGATGGAGGAGAAAAGGAAGAGCATCTCAGGAAGTACGGAAAGGAGGTAAAAGGATATTGAGTTGTGAGATGGAATGTCCCAATGATGAATAGAATCCGGGGTACCTGGACATAGAATATATATGGAAAGGAGTAAAATGTAAGAAGATTGGAAAGGCAAGAAGGGGACAGATTGTGAATAAATTTAAATGCCAAGCACAAGATTTTTTAAAAATTTGATCCTGGAAGTAATAGAGAGACATTAGACTTTATTGAGTAAGGCTATGAGATAAGATCTACACTTTGGGAAAACTGCCTTAGGGGAGAGAGGTACCTATGCATGGAGTGCAAACCCTGGAGTTAGGAAGACTCGTCTGTATTAAGTTTTAGTATGGCCACATACTTAGCTGAGTGATCCTAGGCAAGTCACTTAACCTCATCTGTAAAATGAACTGGAAAAGATAATGGTTCACCACTCCAGTATCTTTGCCAAGAAAACCCTAAAGCAGATTGTAAAGAGTTGGACATAACTAAAAATATCTCAGCAAAACTCTAAATATGAATTATTACACCACTGCACAGATTGACAAAGAACCACAAGGAAAGGAAGGAAGAAAGTACACTCCAAATATATGCTGGCACCTTAGGGAAAAGCCCCATTCACATCCTACTAGCTATCACTCTGCTAAATGAAAACAGCACTAAAAATTGTACTCAAATAAAAGGCAATGATAAACGCCAGTTCCAGAGAGCAAATGATTTTGAAAGAGAAGTAGAGGGGTACAGGCTCTAAATATCGCAGATGCTGTCAGTTGTGTTTGTTTTTTCTTAACTCTTTTTCTTTGTGACAAGTTCTATGGGGAGAAGAGAATATTGAGAAATCTCTGTAAAGCAAAAAACAAAAATGAAAAAAATTATTAAAATGTTTTCAAAGTATAATCTTCCTTATTTAGTTATTGTACATGTGTATCTTTTCTATAACACATTATTAATTTTTAGAAAATGGAGCTGATCCCAAGAGCTGCCACAGCAGAGTATTTTAATGAAAGAGGATGCTTCTTTTTGGTTAGATAAGATGAGGATCAGCTAGGTGGAGCAGTGGATAGAGTGCTAACTCTGGAGTTAGGAGGATCTGGGTTCAATCTTGGCCTCAGACTGATTGGCTTTGTGACCCTGAACAAATCTCTTAACCCTGTTTGCCTCAGTTTCCTCATCTGTAAAATGACCAAAGAAGAAAATGGCAAAACACTACAGCGTCTTTGCCAAGAAAACCTCCAAATGGGGTCATGAAAAGTTGGACATGACTGAAAATAACTACATAACAAAAAAGACTAATATAAATGAAGAAGTCTAGGGAACAATAATATCAGTATTCTCCTAAATTGAGAATGTATTATCTAGGACATAGCTCAGTAGCCCCTGAGACTATTAGAGAAAAATTTACCATTTCTTGACATATGTATCTTTTTTTTTGCACTCTATCAGTCAGTCCATCCATCCATTTTTCCATCAATGTCTATTTGACTATTTGTATCTCTCTTCCTCTGTCTCTGTCTCTGTCTCTCTCGATTCTCTCTTTCTCTCTATTTCTGTCTCTGTCTTTCTGTCTCTGTCTCTCTGTCTGTGTATGTGTGTGTGTGTGTGAACACACACACCTCATTATCTGTGGTCCAATTAGGCTGATAATCTATTTCTTAACCTGATAGTCTACACAGACATTTGGCAGGTTGTAAAACCTGAGAACTTTAGAGCTGATAGGACGGACCTTAGACATTATCTACTCCATCATAATTGTTCCTATGTCTGTTGCAAAGATTCAAGCTGGATATTCAAACATCTTAATCATCACAATAATCCATAATGTACCTGTCATGGTAGATGAACCTATTTGGTATCTATTTATATTTTCAACCTGTACCATTTTTTGACAGAAATTAGTCCACAAATTTACTGCTTTCCATGTGAAATAGCACTTTTGTTTGCGAGAAGTTTCTTATTTCCATTCTTCAGGAGTTGTCCTTCCATTTTTAATATTCTAAAATTTAGTGAATTATCACCCATTCTGTACTGTCTAAGATTCTGTGGACTTCCATAATAACACAACATACTTATTCCATAAATAAAATTTAAATAGCACTTTATGTTTTAAATGTACTTTCCTCATCATAATCCTATCATATTACTATTGTAACAATGGTTTGAGAATTGACTGGCATTGTTGGATTTGTAGTTCAAAGGGGAAATTATTCCCTCTCAAACCTGGGAGCTTTGAGCCTTTTGACTACTGAAATCTTTGAGATAGACCTGAATCACACTTTTGATGTTCTTAAAGAGGTACACACTTTCTCGAAAATGGGCTAAGAGAGGAGCGGGGAATTGAGCAGCAGCAACTGTGGGAAGAGGTCACAGCCCCATCCAAGTCTTAAGGGGCTAAATTGGAAATAATTGGTGGCACAGGGCAATAGGTGAAAAGAGAAAATGAAAGGAGGAACTAAAAAGAAGAATAGAACCATGACAGAGAAAGGAGAGATATCATGATTTGACCCCTACAGGCGTGTTGGAGCGGAAGTCTGAGATTGCAGCTACTAGTTATATTTACCTGTTTTAACTACTCAGGAAAACTTAAAAAAAAAAACAAAAAACCCCCACTTTCCCCCCCAACTTTCTTTCTCCATAACTGTGCATAACAAACACTACATATTTTGTTCTTTCATATAAATATTTCCTCTATCATTTTGCCTCAAATATAAAGAATCCAAGGATTAACTAAACAAAAATTTAAATTAGATGAGAGTTAAACTTCTGTCTGAATATTAGAAATTTTCCTATCAAAGGATTCAAGCTACTGTATTAATAGAGTATCAATAACTTTTCATCTGAAATCATAAAATATGGTTGTTCTAGGGGTCATGATATTACTCTCAAGCTAAATAAATGAATGAATGAATAAAAACAAAAGTTAATAGTTGTAACAAAGTGTGATTGATTAAATCTCCCCAAAGAAAGTGGATAGGGAAGGTATGGCTGTGACCAGAGAAATAATCTCACTTTAAACAATTCCCCAGGATCAAAAGATGTAAGACCTGGGAAAGATTCATTTCTGCCTTTATCAAAGAAAGGAAAATGGAGTTTAAAAAAACCAAGTTCTATCAGACAACTCCAAATTCCACTGATACCCACCAGTACCACATTTTCCTTATATTTTTAGATGAGGAAACTGATGCTCGGAGCTTAAAATTTATTTCCTCAACCTCACACAGCTAGAAATAGCTAAGTCAGAATTTGAACCTAAGGACTGTTCTCTGAAGTTCTAAATTATTACTTCTAAAGAGGCCTATTTCTTCTCCCATATCTCCTATCTACTTGATCATTTTAGTTGTACTTTCAGAACCTTCTTCACTTCCCGATGTCAGTTTTGTGATTCAGTGAGTAGAATTTTCCTCATTATTCCAATTATGAGGAATACTGAGAACATGATAGAGTGAGAAGTAACCCAGAGTGCAATTCTCCCTTTTCATACCAAGTAAATTGGAAAAATTGCAAAAATATGCAGCAATGATCTGAAAAGGAAAATTGAAAGAACTTACCACCATAAAAAAAATTAGAGAGGATTCTGTGAAGATGGCAGAGTAGGGCAGAAAACTTTTCACTTTACAAATTTCTTCTATCAATAAAAACTTTAAAAAAAAAAAGACAAAATATTGCCTAAAAGGGAATATAGAGCAGCTGCAATAACCAAAAGTCAAGGTAAGGCAGTTGTTCTTCTAAGACAATTTGAGAAGTCCTCAGGAAAGACTCAACCTTCTGGGGCAGAGGTTTGGCCCTCTTGCTAACATCTCTGGGCCAGCTCTGAGGAATCAACAAACAAGAAACCCTGGGGGCAACTGGGGCTCAGCCTTAGAAAGTTTAATTTCAAGAACACTGTGGGGGTCTGACAGCTAAGTAGGAGAAGATTGAAGGACTTTGCACTATGGAGAAATGCCAAGCACAGCTTTGCTGACCGGATGCATCACAGGCTGAGCTGCCACTGTCAAGGAGAAGGAGCTAGCACACATCTGGTGAGTACAGTAGCAATGGGACGGGGATTCTGCTGGTTGTGGGCAGTTGCAGGAAAGCAGAGTCCCTGGCTTCAGTTCCTGGGAAGAAAGGACAGCTCTAGTTTGCAGCTATCTAAGTAACTGCAGGGAGAAAGATTATTTTTAGGACAATGTGGTTGGGAGTCCTATTTGTGGAGAGGAGATCAGAGCCCACCTTTGGGCCCAAAACTGACCTCAGAAAATAACTGTAAGAAAGATCTGAGGCTTGGGGCATCATTCCCCATACCTTGGGCCTGGATTGCACTTATAGCTGCAAAAAATAAAATAAAATGAAAAGGGTTTTTTTCTTTTTTGTTTCTAAGATGAGTAAACAAAGGAAAATAAACCTAAACATAGATAGCTCCCATGGAGATAGAGATGTGGATTCATATTCAGAGGAAGACAAGGGAAGTTGAAAAACACAGCCACTCCTTTTTCAACAACAACAACAACAACAACAACAACAAAATGTCAAATGATCCTAGGCACAAAAAGACTTCTTAGAAGAATTTTAAAAGGACTTAAAATCAGATAAGAGAGAGCAAGGGAAAAATGAGAAAGAAAAATGAGAGTGATCCAAGAAAATGAAAATCATAAAAATAAAGTCAACCAATGTGAAATAGAGAATCAAAAAACTTAAGAAAGAAAATAAGTCCTTGAAAAATAAAATTGGGCAAAAGAAAGTTAATGATATTCTAAGACAGCAAGAAATAATAAAAGTAAAAAAGGATGAAAAGTAGAAGAAAATGTAAACATTTCATCATAAAAACAAGTGAAATGGAGAACAGATCAAGGAGAAATAATATAAGAATAACTGGGCTATCTGAAAACTATGGGGGGGGGGAGAATCTTGATACAAAATTACAAGAAATTATCAAGGAAAATTGCCCTGAAGTTCTTGTTGTTGTTTGTCCTTACATTAGAGAGGTAATAGCATGACATGCAAGTGAATTGGATTTCACCTGCCTCACTTTTCCCTCCATAACCATCTGGGTCTAGTGGCCAGATATAGATCAAGATGACTGGAGATGGTCCTGGATGCAGTGGGAGATCTTGGCCTCTAAGGTCCTTAACAGGTTTCAGTTTGAATTAAGGATTACACAGGCTTTAGCAGCTTCCACATTAAAGGATCAGAGGGTATGTAATATTCTGTAAGGCAAAGGAGCTAGGAGCACAACCAAAAATCACTTACCTAGTGAAACTCAGTATAATCCTTCAAGGAGAAAATAGTTATTCAATGAAATAGAGAAATTTCAAGCTTAAAAAAAATAATCCTCAAATACAAGAACATAATTGACATCCCCATCCTGTAAACCCCCCCCCTTAAAATGTGTTGGCATGTTTGATAGGTAATAGACACAATCTGTAATACTCAGTGAAAGCCTTGACCTCCATACAAGCTCACACAAGGCACAAGCTGTCAAGCTATTAAGTAAAGAAAAAGCACAAACACACTGTTATAGAGAATTAAAGAGGGGAACGGTGACTATGATTATGAAACTGGGATAGATTTGCATCATTGAATAATTCTTTATCATAAAATAATAGTATATTAGAATCTGTAGTCAACATACTCAGATACTGTGACCTGATTTGGCCACCTTCCTGTCTGTTTATTACTTATTATTACTGTCTTATTTACTTATATATTCTTATTTTATTACTATTGAATACAACATTGCAGTGTTCCACATTTAGAATATTCACAGGGCTATGTAACTTAGGGACACCTTTCCCTTTACTCCAATGAGTCCAGTTATGTGAACTAGTTTCATTCTTCCAAACCAGCCCATTTATGTAAGGGTCTGTGGATCAATCTGTTATCAGTGTGTTTCCAGGAGATTGAGAATATCTTGGTTATTTTAGTCTGAGTATATCTGCAGTTATGAGGAAATAACTAGAGATGTGGCTATTTAGATTACAAGGTGTAGTCACTGTTGTTGAAACCTGGTTCCAGAGAAAGATAAATTACCTCTTGCCAAAAAAAAAAAAAAAGTAACTGTGAGATCCCTTCTATCTCTAACCTTCAGATACATGTAACCCAGAAAGAAGGTAGTAGATTAACACTTCATTTCCTGAATGAAAACCGAATCTGTCATCATTGTTATAATTTGAATTGTTTTTGCCCTCATTGACCAATGTTCAAATTCATTTGACACCATTTCATCTACTCATTTTTTCCTTAAATATCTCCCTAAAGTATATTTCTATTTCTTCAGCATTTTGCTACTCAGAAGAGTTTTGTGTCATCTACAAACTTGAAGATTTTGCTGTACACTTTTTCTTTTAAATAATTTATGAAAACATCATGAGGCCATTTCAGCAGTGATCTCTGGGAGACCTCAGTTTTGACACTTCTCCATCCAGAGAAATGCCTGTTACTCCTACTCTTTGCTTTATGCCATTAAAGTAATTTCCCTACACATGATAATACTTTGCCAATCTTGCCCCCTTACCCCCTTTCCAACATATAACCAATTCCATGGTAACTCAATTTTTTAAAAATAACCTTTGGTGTACAACCTTGCTAGGGGCTTATTGAAAGTCTAAATAAATTATATCCAGTGGTCTTTCCTTGTCCACATGCTTTTATGCTTTTTTCAAGTCCTCTAGTAAGGCAAGATTTCCCTTTATACACATTATATTGCCTTTCCCCCAATAGATTACTTGCATAAATATTTAAACAATTCTAACTTTGGGGGGAAATTATACCAGGTTGCCTGGTGAGACTCATCAGCCTGTTTTCACTGCCTTCTTTAGAAACTTTGGTAAGTACCAGAAGTCACATTTACTAGTGCTCTGGTCTTGTTAGGATGCAATAAATACCCACTAGATATGTAGGATATTTTCAGTGGAAAGTAAACCAAATGCAATAATCAAAGAATACTCTAATTTATGGAAAATGGCATACCTAGAAGTAAAAAATAAGGGGAAAGAAGGAAGGATATTTTGAAAAATTTTGAGATTACCAACTCTACTTCTAACAGACTCTTGAAAATCACAGCATAAAGCGGCTCCTCCCCAAAATATATACAAATTTCATTTTAGTAACTGGACTACATAAACCAGGATTTCCTAAAATGGGTTCTGTGAACTATAAAGGGTTGATATGTGAATTTCCCAGGTAGATTATGTGTGGTGCATGTGGCTCTCTATAGGATATTCTTTATTCTTGCATGGAGACATGAATAGATATCTCTGGGTACTTCTCACTCCTCTTCAAGGGAGACTTTGATTCTTCATAGGAAGAGAAATAGGAGATTGGTACCAGAGACTGGCCATTCTGCTCTCCTCATATAAAATATACTAGGCTAGAAGATTATCTATCCAATCCCCACCTAACTATTGCTAGTTTGGGGAAAATAATGTTTGAGCTTCAAGCTGATTTCCTGACTATTCTCTCTTAATGGCATAAGAATAACCCCAAGGTAGATAACCAAGACTTAAAAACCTGAACACCAAATGTCATTTCCTCAAAGAATATACATGTAGCAAAAGGCAAATAGATATTTATCCTAGCCTATAGCAATCAGAAATCAGAAAAATTTTATAAAATCAGCATATACTAGATAATGCATAGTTCTTTCATTGGAACCAAGAAAGTCCTAGTTCTCATCCAAAGGGAAATTCCTTGAAGTCTGTACTGTAGAAAGTTGGGAAAAGGAACATGATCGAAATACTGACTCCTCTATCTTTATCTTTTATCAGGGACTTGAAGATAATATGGAATCATGTATTTTCTGTTTTTGAAGTTGCAAGTCAGAAAATGACTGGGATCTCTTTTCCCTTCATTGAGATATGGAATGGAGCATTAAATAATCAGTCTCTATCATTGAAGAGACTCTAATACAAATAGACTTTGAGCTCTGGGTTACATTTTAAAAATATTTTAATACTTTAATTCACTATAATTAATTCTGTGTATTTTACATATCCTATGAATTTTATTTTATGTATGTAAAAACACTCTGAGAAGAGGTCCATAGTCTTCACCAGGCTATCATATGTGGCCCATGAAACAAAAAAAGTTTAAAAACTGGCATAGGGGCAGCTAGGTGGCGCAGTAGATAGAGCACCAGCCCTGAAGTCAGAAGGACCTGAGTTAAAATCTGGTCTCAGACACTTAACACTTCCTAGCTGTGTGATCCTGGGCAAGTCGCTTAAGCCCAGTTGCCTCGGCCAAAAAAAAAAAAAAAAAAAATGGCTGCCTAGACTACCTGCCATAGGGTCAGAGCCCTTCACACAAGGCAGATATTCTAGTACCACACTGGTCTTTTCATACAGCCCTGCTAATCATACATATTCCCATACAGAGACAAAGAGGGCCACATTTTCCCAAGCTAAGTACTTCTATATCCTTATATATAGTTATTTAGTAGACCTCCTTAAGAAAAAAAAAGTTTAATGACTTTGAGTGCCTAATTTTGTCTCAAAATCTTTAGCTTCAGGATAAGAGATTTGCTCCTTCAAATCAAAAACTGTATCATCATTTTTTTCCTGTCAAATTCAGAGTCCAACATCCCATAAGTCATATCTGTGATGAATCCATAGGACCATAGGAAGAGGAAGTGTTTTTTTTTTAATTTACTTATAATTCACATAACAAAGTAAGCATTTTCTATAACACAGTATAATAAAAAAGATGATTGCAAATGAAACTGTAAATCTACCATGTGCATCTTGTTATTCCCACCAAACATACAACAAAGTTATCTGTAAATTTTTTTTCTTCTTCCCCTCCCCCTACTCTAGAGATGGCTGTCATTAGAAACAAATATGTATATATATATATATATATATTCATATATAATATGTGTAAAATTATATATACATATACAAATATATGTAAAATTATTCTATACATAATTCTATTTATCAGTTCTTTCTCTGGATACAGATAGTATCTTTCTTCATATGTCCTTTATTTTTCAATTTGTATATTTATAATAGTTGAAATGACTTAGTCGCTTAACATTATTATTAAAACAATATTGCCATTACTATATACAATGTTTTCTTGGTTTTGCTCACTTCACTCTTTATCCTTTCATACAATTCTTTTTATGCCTTTCTAAAATCATTGAGGTCATGTGCTATAATGATGCTTATAGCAGGTAAGAGAGAATTCTTTTTTATCTCCTGCAGAAGCAGGACATAGTTCCTTGATAAAAGTTTCTTTTTTTTAATTTAATTTAATTTCATTTTATTTTATTTTATTTTTATTAAAGCTTTTTATTTGTATAACATATATATGGGTAGTTCCCCAACATTAATCTTTACAAAGCTTTCCATTACAAATTTTACCCCCTTGATAAAAGTTCCAAAGAGAATAAGGATTTGGTTTTATTCCCCTGATGTAGTTGTCAGGGAAGGAGAAGGTGATGATGGGTGAGCCAGATAATACTGGATGGGTATTATCCATCCAGTATTGGAAGAATACTGGTTTCAACTTAAATACTAGAACAGGCCACATGCAAGAGGTTTATGAATTCAGTCACTTTACTATAGATGACTTTGATTGGTTATGAAAAGTTGTTCATTGTGCTGAGACTGATATTCCTGGTGTTATACTTTTACTCATCAATTTATCTTCATCATCTTGCATCAGAAAACTCATTGTGAACTACAAAGATTCGGAATCAGTTGCAACATGACCAGGTCATTGAAATTTGACACTCTGAAAGGGAGATTAAAAACCTTGAATTTCTGGCTTTTGTTTCTAGGTGGGTTTTTTCTCTCCTTTATCAAAAAATCAGTCCTTCCTCCAGTGAGATTTTTGGTTTTATATAACACTTTGCTCCTATGTTTCTTTACATCTCTATGGTGTGTAATAAATTTGTTTTACTGATCGATCACTCTATATTTTGAAGAGTAGCAGATAATTTTAATGATTATTGCTTTGTAGGACAGTTTGAGATCTGGCACTGATAGAAACCATTTTTCCCCATTTTTAAAAATTTATTATTACTCGAGATACTGGACCATTTGTTCTTCCAAGTAAATTTCATTATTATTTTTTTCTAGCTCTATATAAAATATTCCTTTGATATTTTAGTATAGAAATGAATTAATTTTTAAAAACTAATTAAAGTAGTATTGCTAATTTATTTTGTAGGCTCCATCTACTTATGAACAGTCAATGTTTCTCTAATTATTTAGATCTTTATTTTTTTTTATTTTATTTTATTTGCAAAACATATGTATGGGTAATTGTTCAACATTAACCCTTACATAGCTTTCTGTTACAAATTTTCCCCCCCAACTACCCACCCCTCCCCTAGATGGCAGGATATCCACTACATGTTAATGATGTTAAAATACTTGACAAGTCGAATATATGTATACGTATTTCCAAACTTATTGTTGTGCAAGAAAAATCGTATCTACACGAAAGACATATCAGATAAAGGAAACACAATGTAAGCAAACATCAATCAAGACTATGAGAATGTTATGTTGTGGTCCACATTTCACATCCCTCTCTCTGGGTGTATATGGCTTTCTTCAGTGAACAATTGGAAGTGGTTTGAAACATTTCATTGTTGAAGAGAGCCATGTCCATCAGAATTGACTGTCATATACTGTTGTTGCTGCCGTGTATAATGATCTCCTGGTTCTGCTCATTTCACTCAGCATCAGTTCATGCAAGTCTCTCCAGGCCTCTCTGAAATTGTCCTGCTGGTCATTTCTTACAGAACAATAATATTCGATAATATTCATATACCATAATTTATTCAGCCATTCTCCAATTGAAGGACATCTATTCAGTTTCCAGTTTCTAGCCCCTACAAAAAGGGCTGCCACAAACATTCTTGCACATGTGGGGCCCTTTCCCTCCTCTAAGATCTCTTTGGGATATAAGCCCAATAGAAATGCTGCTGGGTCAAAGGGTATGCACACTTTAATAACTTTTTGAACATAGTTCCAAATTGCTCTCCAGAATGGCTGTATCCGTTCACAGCTCCACCAACAATGCATCAGTGTCCCAGCCTTCCCACATCCCCTCCAACATTCATCATTAACTTTTCCTGTCATTTTAGCCAATCTGACAGGTGTGTAGTGGTACCTCAGGATTGTCTTGATTTGCATTTCTCTGATCAATACTGATTTGGAGCACCTTTTCATATGACTACAAATAGTTTTAATTTCATCCTCTGAAAATTGTCTGGTCATATCCTTTGACCATTTATCGATTGGAGGATAGCTTGAATTTTTATAAATATGAGACAATTCTCTATATATTTTAGAGATGAGACCTTTATCAGAACCCTTAGATGTAAAGATGATTTCCCAATTTATTGCTTCCCTCCTAATCTTGTCTGCATTGATTTTGTTTGTACTAAAACTTTTTAACTTAATATAGTCAAAGTTATCTATCTGGTTTTCAATTAAGAGTTCCAGTTCTTCTTTGGACATAAATTTATTCCATCTCCACAGGTCTGAGAGGTAAACTATATTATGTTCCTCTAACTTGTTTACAAAATCACTCTTTATATCCAGATCATGAACCCATTTAGATCTTATCTTGGTATGTGGTGTTAGATGTGGGTCAAGCCCTAATTTCTTCCACACTAGTTTCCAGTTTTCCCAGCAGTTTTTGTCAAATAGTGAATACTTATCCCAAAAGCTGGGGTCTTTGGGTTTATCAAAAACCAAATTGCTATAGTTATTGCCTAGTTTGTCTTGTGATTCTATCCTATTCCACTGATCGACTACTCTATTTCTTAGCCAGTACCAAATGGTTTTGATGACCGCTGCTTT
>JAJPUD010004926.1:117849-128071 GCA_023553655.1 Myrmecobius fasciatus | reverse complement strand
GTAGTGGCTAGAAACTGGAAATTGAATAGATGCCCTTCAATTGGAGAGTGGCTGAATAAATTATGGTATATGAATATTATGGAATATTATTGTTCTGTAAGAAATGACCAGCAAGATGATTTCAGAGAGGCCTGGAGAGACTTACATGAACTGATGCTGAGTGAAATGAGCAGAACCAGGAGATCATTATACACGGCAACAACAGTCCTATATGACGATTAATTCTGATGGACATGGCTCTCTTCAGCAATGATATGTTTCAAACCACCTCCAATTGTTCACTGAAGAAAGCCAGAGAGAGGGATGTGAAATGTGGACCACAGCATAACATTCTCATACTCCTTGATTGATGTTTGCTTACATTGTGTTTCCTTTATCTGATATATCGTTTGTGTAGATAAGATTTTTCTTGCACAACAATGATAAGTTTGGAAATATGTATACATATATTCGATTTGCCAATATTTAACATAATTAACATGTAGTGGATATCCTGCCATCTAGGGGAGGGGTGGGGAAGTTGGGGGGAAAAATTTGTAACGGAAAGCTATGTAAGGGTTATTGTTGAAGAATTACCCACACATATGTTATGCAAATAAAATAAAATTTAAATAATAATAATAATAATAATAGTTTCCAATTGTATGAATTTCTTAATGTCAATATTGTAATAAAAGTTAAATTTAAATGAGTAATACAAATTAAAAACAACTCTGGCTTTTCACCTTTTAACCATGTACCTAGTCGAGATGAAAAAAAGGTTAAAATAAGGTTAGAAGTGGTGGGGAGTCATGGAATGTTGAACTGGTTAACTTCTAGAAAAAATTTAGAACTTTTCTTTTGAAAAAAAAAGTGAGTGTTTATGCCCTTTGACACATGGATGGTGCCACTGAACATAAATATACCCAGAGGCAGTCAAAGAAAAAGAATAAGATGCTATATAAACCAAAATATGTACAGCAGTATTTTTTGTTGCAGGAAGAAACTGAAAACCAGAGTGTGTGACCATTAACTGAAGAATGATTGAATATATTGTGTCACACATATAGAAGAAAATTATTGCACAGGAAGGGAGAGAAAAAGAACAAACGTGAAGAGTGCAGAGGAATTTGATCAGATTTATCAAACTGAGGCAGAGCCAAGACAACAACATACTCAATGACCATAAAATGATGATCACAATTAGAAATAGCCTTCTAAGAATAACAAGTAGCAGTAATAAAACTTAATTTAAAAAAAATTTATAGATAAGATTTTAAAAATTTTATAGATATATGCAATAACCACAGTAATATAAAAACAGACATTAAAAACATCAGAACTCTTATGCATTAGTGAATCTTGACTCCATGGGACTCTTGGTAAAACATAATTTTTTTTTCACAGTAGAGAGATAGTGTTCTACAAGTGCAGAATGAAACAAACTGTAACACATGGTTAGTGGGTTGGTTCTTTTGCTCAGCTATACTTCTTTCTCATATGGGAGTACTTAGTAGGGAGGTGTGGGGAAAACAGCAATGATGCTAAAAATTAACAAAATATTTTTGAAAAATGTAGACTGCAAATCCTTCTAATAAAAACATGTCAAATCACTCTGCCTTTAGTAAATACCTTAAAGACAATTTCCTGTTCAATTATCTAAATACTATTACTTTTAATCTTTAAAGAAAAATTTAAAAAATTGAACTAATATACCTTAGCATATTTTCAGGGGACTATACTATGAGGAATATCTCTGTTAATGTAATTAATTTAATTGAGAATGTGCCTCCCAACAAATCATTTAATTCCATTGCTGTTTGAATTAGTTGATATGATTATAATGAACTACCACTTTTTAAAAAATCATCTTTACTGCTAGGTGATGGAAAGAAATTGAAAGAAGGATGAAAACAATTACCAGGAGGGCTTGAACAATCACAATTTACTGTGAAGAGATAAAAACCAAACACCTCAGCCGTATTATCCCCATAATTGTCTGCAGTTTACCCATCTTGTAAAATAAACGGATCATGAAATGAGAGCGAGCACGTTTCAAAACATACATGCCGGGTGTTAAAGTGATTATGCATAGACTGCCTGACTTAACTGTAAATTGTTTTGCTTTCAGTAGAATGTGAAAAAGGTATTAATTAGTAGTGATTTAGGTGAAGATTTGAATCCAATGAAATTTTCCATTTTGCTGATTTCAGCAAAGCCAGTAGTCTTGTTCCTAAAGTAGTGTGGATCTTTGAAGGCTATGTTGTGGTTTGCTAATTTTTGGTGCAGGCACAAATTTGTAGATTCTGAGGTTTGATAAATCTGCAAGGGGTTTACATGTTACATCAGTGTGCTGTCTTCTTTTAGTATCTCCAGGTGGCTAAGACAAAAGCTGGAGTACATCATGTGGCTCCAGGGACTTGAAGATAGGGGATTAAGGGTGCTGGTCAACCTGCCAGCTGTCTCTTGCAACTTCTGAGGTGCTGGCATGAAATTTAAGTCTTTTTTTTTTTATTTTCCCCCTCCCAGTCACTTGCTTCCAAGGTTCTTCACCAACAGGTTCTTATCCTTAGCAGCCAAAATAATTTATTTGTTGCCACCGTTCTCCTTGGCTGAATCCCTGTGTACATCAGCTCAACCCTTTTCTAGTCTGGCTCTCCATAATTCAACTGGAATCTAATCAGAACTCACACTGCTTTTCAATCCTTGCTTTTCTGAGGGTCGTGATTCTTTCTTCCTTGTGAAGTTATTCATTGAAGAGGATCAGAAGCAAATAAAATAGATCCTTGAATGTAGTTCCAGCTAAATTGGAAGGAAAAGAACTGTAATATATGTCATTTTATCCCTGTTGAAAAAAGTTTATCTTATACATAGAATAGAAATTTGTATAGAATATTGTATAAAATAAAAATAACATAGGAATCAGAAGTCAGAGAAGTATTATGACATGGTGGCTAGAAAACTGGTCTCGGAATCAGGACATGGATTCATGTCCTGTTTCTGACACAAATTGACTATATGACATTTGGCTAGTCAATTGACCCTCTATACAACAGTAAGATCACTAAAAATTGCAAAGCAGGTGCCCATCTGCATTGGTAGAGGAAATTTCCTTACTGGGAGTTCTCTAAATCAATGTAATTGATGCAAACCCTTCCCACCCACTCCCACCCCCCAAAAAAAGCAAAACCCAGTTATCAATCAGGTTGGACATTTTTTCGATCATAAGAAATAATTCACCTCCTATCTCCTAATTGAATGTTCTATCCTGCTGTTTTTATGTATATTAAATGTTTAACAAATGTTTGTTGAATGAATAAATTCATGAAGTTAGAAAAGCAAGAAATACTGTTTTGCACTATTACTGGTGTCCCAATTAGACATTTCCCACTCAGGGAGGTGATTTTTAAACCTACTCTTTCCAGGAGTTCGTCCTGTTTTTCATATGGCCCTGTTTTACCTCGTTAATTATAGTGCTCCTCTTAGACTGCCTGACCATTAGTGGATGACTTTTCAGGTAAGTTGGGGATGAGATTTAAATGGGCAGTAAAATTGGCCTAGAAGGACATGCTTGATTCAAATGCAGACTGTCATCTTTCAGCAGTAAACAGAGATTTGGATACATTTTTCCCTGAGAAAGTGATAGAGAATATATGCAGTTCTTATTAACTTTAACTGGTGGCAGGATGTTCCAATTGCTTCACACAGATGCAGATGAAACAAAATGGTAATACTGAAGTTAAAAATGAATCCTTTAAAGTATAATTCCACTTTAAAGCCTTGTGGTTGCTCATTATAAAGCCTTGTGATAATATATGCTAAATTCTGGATGTGTGTGTGTGTGTGTGTGTGTGTGTGTGTGTGTGTGTGTGTGTGTTTAAGGCCAGATTCTGCTATCAGTTATGGTCTTGTAGCTCATTGATTTCAGGGACTGATTTTGGTGAACCATGTGCAACTGATGGAATAATCTGGCTCCATGTCATAGTTGGTACAGAATGGGGGTCAGCCTTTGAACTGTCAGGGACAGGGTAAGAGGATATAATATTGCAGATTAAGGTATACAAAAATATTTTGGCAGGAAATAATTTGAAAACTTGTAATCCCTTGTTCCAACTGAGCAAATGCACCAATATGTGTGCACATAATTTGTTCATTACCTTAATAATTTCCTTCATTTCCTTTCATGATTCAAGATTATTTTAATGAAAGCAACACATAGTCATGAAAGTGAGAAAAATCTGAATCTAAGTGGACTGGAAGTAAATGAAGAACTCAAATGAAGGGGACCTAAGAGAGGTGATCCTTGGACTTTCAGCTGTGTGTAGGTCTAAAAATAATACTTATTCCTCCCTATTCAGCTCTAATTATGCTAACACCCCTGGTGATCTGTCTGAGGGCACAGAGTTAATATGGGAGCCCAGATATTCCTGATTTTTTTTGAAGTCTGGGTTTCTCTATCCAACTAGGCTAGAAATGCAGGGCTACTCATGGATTTAATCACGTTATTGATCAACATTTGTTCAATTTCTAACTGAGGGTACTACCCCTTCTTGCTTCATTCCTAAAGACTCATCATATGGGCCCTGGATTTAATGTAGATAGTTTATGAATATAGTTCATTACCACTAGAAACTCCTGAGCTCAATAGATCTACCAGCATCATCCCTGGTAGCTGGGATTATAGGTATTTGCTGGCACATCTACCTGTTTCTGGTTTCTAATCCATACTCAGTACAATGTAGTAAAGTGGATCAAGTAGTGAATTTGGTTCTGGTGATTTTTCGTTTAAGTCCACCCCATTTTTTGGCAAAAATCCTGGGATGGCTCACTGTTTCTTTCTCCAGCTAATTTTACAGATGAGAAAACTGAAGCAAATTGGGCTAAGTGACTTGCCCAGGGTTTCAAACGACTGAGATCAGATTTGAACTGAGGAAAATGAGTTCTCCTGACTCTAGGACTAGCACTCTAACCACTATGCACCCAGCTACTCCTATAGCCACATAGAATGTCATATCAGGAGACCATTATTAAGTTGTTTCTGAACTTTCACATTTAGATTCTCAGAGAGTGATATCACTTTGTTAAAATGGTCTACTTTGCAATACGTTGACAGAAGCATTCTCAATACTGTTTCTATCAGAGAGACAAGCTGCCAGACTGTAGATCTTGAAACTAAACTGGAAAGAATGGGACCCCATTTTCTACTAACTAATACCCATTTCTCTTTTCCCTGAAAACCTCAATAAAATAAAATTCACTCAAGTTCTTAAAAGATAGAGGATAATAGTGTAAGGAATTATGACACATAATATAGACATGTGAAATAAAAATGAAAGGAATATAAAAACAAAGGATCCCTGCCCTCACTGAGCCTCCAGTCCAGTTCCTCCTGGACCTATATTCCTATTTCTTCTCTATGATTTCACATAGCATAGTCTTCTTATTTCTCTTTAAGCCTCCTAGATTCTATCATGATCACATCTCTCAAAATCCCTTCACTGGGATTAATTACAAGGAAATTTGGTGAACAATTAGACATTCTGGGGAACAAAGTCATATCAGGAAGGTTTCCCTTTAATCATAAAACTGCAACTAAGACCTGTTCGTTGGAAACATAAATTTTAGAAGTCATATCACTATAGAAGTCATGGAATGTCAGCATATCCTCTTTGGTGTTTTCTAATCCAGACTGATTTACTTCAGGCCAATCAGATAACTAAAAACAAACAAACAAAAAAAAAAGCTGTTTCTCTCTTCCACTTTTCCATGCAATTAGGGTTAAGTGACTTGCCTAGGGTCATTCAGCAAGTGTCAAGTGTCTGAAACTGAATTTGAACTCCAGTCCTTCTGATTTCAGGGCTGTTACCCTATCCATGGTACCATCTAGTTATCCCCAAACTTCCTCTTAAGAAACTTAGTAGCTGTTGGGTACCACAAAGAGGCAGCTGGAAATGGAAGTAGAAAATTACAAAGAGAATTAGATCATATATTGAGAGCTGAAAGGGACCATAAAAACCATCTAGTCCAGAATTTTCATTTTACAGATGAAGAAACTGAGGTCCAAAGAAGTTAATTGACTTGCTTATTTAATTGATAGTGTAAAGAATTGAACTTAGGCTCTTAATCCAAACTGAGCACTTTGTTTGCTGTACTATCTTGCCTTCCAAAAAAAAAAAAAAGGCATGTGGTAACGCTATAGCTAGAGGTTTTGGTTAGAATTCTATTTTTGACAGTTACTACTTGTCCAATAGTGGACAAGTCACTGCCTGGCTCTCAGCATCCTAATCAGAAAAATGAGTTACACTAGTTGATTTCCTAAGGCTTTAGATCTAGAAATAATCAGGTTTTTTTTAATTTAAAGCATTTTTATTATATTATGTTTATGAAGATAGTTGTTTTATTTCATAAATATGTATTAATGTACAAAATAAAAATAAAAAGTAATGACTTTTTGGTGATAATAATTTTTGTACATATATAGGCATTTTCAGCAGACCAATAGTAAAGAAGTCCAAACTATTTATTATCAGGAATACAACTTGAGAAAAATTAGTTTCTATTCCATCTTCTTACTTTAAGGCAATACTTGCTTAATAGCTAATCAGCTGTATCCTCAATACTTTATATTAGAGGTCAAATCATCCCTAGAAATAATAGGTTGGGAAAGATGAATAGTCCTTTCCCATTCCCATTATTCTCATTTTACAAATGAGCAAGTGGACTCCCAGTGAGGCTGTGACTTGTCCAAGTTCATAAAGATAGGTGGTCACAGAACTGGAACTGGGACTGAAGAATTCTGACTGCTGAGTTTAATACTTTTTTCTCTATACCACAGCTTTGAGCTTAAATGAAGTTCTGACTTTGTCACTGGTTTCTAATGGACTAAGAGAAATCATCCTGGTTGCTCCTTTGGGGAATAGGGTCTTCGCCATGCAATGATAACATCAAAATACAAGTTGCAAGGAGAGGCACCATGTTTAATACAATATTCAGCAATCATTTCTGTAGTCTTTCTGAATGGCAGTGCTGAAGTTAATCTACAAGACAGAGAGATCCAGGTGATAGTGGAGTATTATAAGTACATTTGGATTTTTTAGGAAAGCATTTTCAGTAAAGAGATGGGAGCCTCTGGTGCTTTTAACTTGGGAGATATTTGAGAAATTGTCTTATGAGAGCAGTAATCTACTTTAGTTTCTTCATTTATAAAATGGATAAGATGGGGTAATCAACAAGGCTTGGAAAGATACATAGCCTTCTCTATTTAAAAAGCTAAAAAAAAAAAGGCATCATCAGAGAACAATATAAAGAATCGTTAGCAAAGTCCTTGGTGTGCTCCTTAACTCTCAAACTTAACTCATTACATGAAAATAGCCAAGCAACACTTTTCACCTACTGGTGAAATACTTAGTATAAAAAAGTTAAGGTTTTAGGGTCAAAGAAAGATGGATATGTGGAAAGAGCCCTGAATTTGGAATCAGAAGACCAGACTCAAATTTTTGCTGTGCTACTTGCTAGTTATTTGATTTAGGACATATAGGTTATTCTCTTTAGGTTTCAATATCCTCATTTGTAATTATGAAGGGATTGGCATCAGTTGGGGAAATGATTGAATAAGTTATGGTATATGAAGGTAATGGAATATTATTGTTTTATAAGAAATGATGAGCAGGCTGATTTCAGAAAAGCCTGGACAGACCTATATGAACTGATGTTGAATAAAGTGAGCAGAATCAGGAGAACATTGAACACTCTAACAGCAAAATTATGTGATGATCAACTGTGATGGATTTGGCTCTTTTCAACAAGGCAGTGATTCAAGACAATTCCAATAGACTTGGAATGGAAAATGCCAATCCCATCTAGAAAGAGAACTATGGAGACTGAATATGGATTTAAGCATAATATTTTCACTCTTTTGGCTGGTTATTTAGTTGTTTCTAGTGTTTTTTTTTCTTTTGGTTTGATTTTTCTTGTACAACATGACAAATATGAAATATGTTTAAAAGAAACTTGCTTACTGTCTTGGGGAGGGGAGAAGTAAGGGAGAAAAATTTAACACAAAGTTTTGCAAAAATGAATGTTGAAAACTATCTTTATATATTTTTGGAAAAATAAAATGTTATGGGAAAAATAATGAAGAGATTGGAATATGAAGAATTCATGGGAAAATTAAAGACTTTTAGGAACTGATAATAAAATTATTATTTATATAAAGATGATAATCAAGCCATTGAAATCTGATAATGTCTTAAATTGCCCATGAATTAGCTTTAAGTGAGGTAGATTTGCCCAAAGTCATCAGCCTTACTTTCTCTTTCTGAGTCTTCAAGTCCAATAGCAAGACAAAAGTCAAGACCATTGGAGATATCATAGGATATGTTGAATGACCCTGGTATCTTCAATGATTGACCAAATAAACAGAATCAAGAAAACAATGAATATGACTATAATAATATAAAAAACAAAAATTACAGTGGAATAGGGCTAAATGCTGAGAAATTTTAATAATCCATTTGACTAGTGAGAAGAGATAAGGAATCACTTTTCTTATCTTTTGGAGGGGAGGCATGGTATCAGATGACTGAAATAAATCAGTTGATAAGTTGATAAGACATCATCTACTATGTCAGGCTTTGAATTAAGTAGTGGAGTTGCAAAGAAAAAAGAAATACAGTTCCTATCTTCAAGGAATTTCTATTGGGAAGACAACATGTGTATATATATTATTGTTCAGTTGTTTCAGTTATGTACAACTCTTTATGACACCATTTGGAATTTTTCTGTTTTATGCAAAATACTGGAGTTCTGTGCTATTTCCTTCTCTGGCTCATTTTTAAAATGAGGAAATTGAGGCAAACATGATTAAGTGACTTGCCCATAGTCACACAGCTGGTAAACAACTGAATCCAGATTTGAACTCAGAAGATGTCTTCCTGACTTCAGGTATAAAGATAGATAGATAGATAGATAGAAAGATAGACAGACAGACAAGTAAATAGTCATACAGACAGACATATATGGACAGACAGAGATAAATAGATATGGATAAGATCTAAATATGGAAATATTATTGGGAGTAGGTGGTACGGAAGTCCCAAGCAATTTTGAACAGGAATCACTTTGTACAGTAGTGCTTAAACTGAGTCTTGAAGAAACTATGGAATCTAAAAGGCAGAGGTGAGTAGGGAGTGCCCTTCAGGTGTAGGGAACTCTTAGTGCCAAGTCATGGAGATGAGAGATGGAATTATAAGAACAAGAGACACCAAGCAAGCTGGTTCGACTTGACCATAGAGTGCATGAAGGGGAATTACTTAGTAGTAATGATATTGGAGAGGCAGGGTGGGGTCAGGTAGTGAAGGGTTTTAAATATCAAACAGAGTTTATATTTGATCCTAATAGAGAACCACCGGGGTTCATTAAGTAAGGGAGAGACATGATCAAATTTGTGTTTTAGAAAAATCACTTTGGCAGCTGTGTGAAGCATAAATTATAGTGGATTACACTTGGAGCAGAGAGTCCACATAAAGGACTACTGCAATGACCCAAGCAATACGTGATGGGATCTTAACCAAAGTGGGTAGTGAGAAGGAAATAAATATATGAAAAGTTGTGGGAGAAGAAACAAGATTTGGCAAATGATTGGCTATGAAAGGAAAGTGAAAGTGAAGGGTCCAGGATAATGTCAAAGTTATAAAACTGAGTATTTAGAAGGATGGTGGTGTCCCCAACAGAAATCAGGAAGCTTGCAAGTGGGATACGTTAGAGGGGAAAGAAAATGAATTTAGTTCTTCTTGTTGTTGGGTCGTTTCAATCATGATTGACTCTTTGTTACCACATTGGGATTTTCTTACCAAACACACCAGAATAGTTTGCCATTTCCTTCCCTGGCTCATTTTACAGATGAGGAAATTGAGGTAAATAGGGTTAAGAGACTTGCCCAAATCCAGAGGTAGGATTTGAACTCACAAAGATGAGTATTTTCTGACTCCAAGCCCGGTACTCTATCCACTAACTGCTCCAATTCACTTTTGGATATGTTGACTGTGAAATACCCAAAACATATCCAGTTTGAAATGTCCACTAAACAATTGGTGATATGGGACTAGAGTGCAGAAGAGCTGTGTGATCCTGGGCAATTTATTTAACCCTGATTGCCAAGAAAGAAAGAAACAAAAAAAGAAAGAAAGAAAGGAAGGAAGGAAGAAAGGAAGGAAGGAAGGAAGGAAGGAAGGAAGGAAGGAAG
>JAJPUD010004926.1:95542-112291 GCA_023553655.1 Myrmecobius fasciatus | reverse complement strand
TCTCTCTCTCTCTCTCTTTCTCTCTCTCTCTCTCTCTCTCTCTCTCTGTCTGTCTCTGTCTCTCTCTGTCTCTCTCTGTCTCTCTGTCTCTGTCTCTGTCTCTGTCTCTCTGTCTCTGTCTCTGTCTCTGTCTCTGTCTCTGTCTCTCTCTCTCTGTCTCTCTCTCTCTCTCTCTCTCTCTCTCTCTCTCTCTCTCTCTCTCTGTGTGTGTGTGTGTGTTACCCTATGCTTTCCAAACTCAATTTTTTACAGCCAAAAATTAGGGATACATTTTGAAAGAGTCTTCTGTGGAGGGTGGGATAGGGATAATAAACTGTTGTTAAGAGTTTCAAGGTCAAACATCACACATTCTATGAAAATAAAAGATAGCCGTATATTACATTGTCAAGTTAATGTAGTATGATAGAGCATCTCCAGACTGCACATCCTGAAAGACTGTAAAAGTCTAATAGATTTAGGGAAACTATACCTCAGGGACCATATTAGACAGGACTCCTCAATGGATCAGAACTGTCTTAAAGCCTCACTTATTGGGACCTGGACACCTTGAAATGATTCCCTTTCAAAAGCTTAGAGACAAATGGCACCTCTTAGATTAACTTTACAAGAATGGGTCAATCATTGTGAATGGAGGGTATTCATTCTTTTTACATGGGAATGAAAAATGGATAATGTAAACCATATAATTCCATTTTCTTTTAAATTACCTTTAAAATGCCTTAATGTTGTATTGATTCCCACTTAGGTGATTTTGGATATATTTTCAGTCTCTTAGCACCATGTACATCTGTAATGAATAGAAAGATGTCTTTAATTATGAAAGATGTTTTGGTGAATTTTGCATTGATCAGGTATAAAATTAACAAAGTATAATGTTTCTTGCATATTAATAGGGAGGGGTGACATCAGTGTGCTTTCACCCTGAGAAGAAATAACACTTTAAAATGAAAACTTAAGAAGAAAAAAAACCCACAGAAGTGAATCACACATTCATTTGAATAGATGCCGCATTTAGTTGCCAATTTATTTTCTCTCTTTTCAATAGCCCTAAAGTTTCACATGATTTCAAAGTTTAAATCAACTACCTGATAGGCTTTATTCCTCTAGGTTAAGGTTGAGTGAATAAAGGTTATTATTAGACAGAGCCTTTCTTTCTCCATTCTAATACATCTCCCAGTGATTTGGGATTTATTCCCTTTTCTCTTCCATTGGAAAGATTGTACATGTTTGGTAATTTAAATATCCCAAGTTAATAGGCAATTCATTTTGATTGCATTTCTGGGTCTTTAAGTCTATTGTTTACTCTAGAGTGTATATTAACCCATCATTGAATATTTAAACTTCAGGGACAGATATACATGTGTCAGAAAAGGAGAATTAAGCCACTTAAACTTTCTTTCATAGATCCTTATTCTGATGCTTCATCAGGCATGGAGATTACCCTAAGTTCTTGAATGGGTGAGCAAATGAAAATGCATTTATTAAATTCTTATTATATACCAAGTACTGTAACAAGTGTTGAGATGAAAATCTAAAAGAAAAACAGTTGCTGCTTTCAAGAAGTTTATATTCTAATTCTAATTAAAACACAGAGGAGTGATGTCCAGAAAAAAATACTTTGGTACTTTTGGTACTCAGGAAATTATAGGAAAGGCAAATGGAGCCACAAGGCAATAGATGGACACTCCTCAATCCAGAAGCAATGGCAGACCTGATTTGATTTGTGTATACAGTGAGGTAAGAAGATATGCAGAGAGGAGGGAAGGAAGGAAATGAAACAGTCAGAGAGGCAGTCACAATCAAAGTAGGGTTCCAAAATAAAACTTCTTCTAAGGGTTCTTAACCTGGATTCCATGAATGCTCAAGGTGTTATGGACAGATTTGGGGGAACATGTAAATGAGGAAAAACTATATGTGTATTGTGTATATATATATGTGTGTGTGTATGTGTTTGTGTGTAATGAGGGAGTATCCCACAGGTATCAAGGCCTTACGGGTAGCAAAGGCTGACATGAAGTTAAGCATCCATGATATGTAACATGGAAATATTACTGTGTAACTCAATAGAAGGCAGAATAGACATCCCTAATCTATTCTGTCCCTAGGCATCTTCAAGAAATCCTTTGCTTCCTGTCAAGAGAAGAAGTGGAAGTTGGGGCTGGAAGCCACCATGTTACTTTCCAGAGAGGATGGTATCTGATCCATTAAATATTATTAATCCAGGGGATGTGATCCTGTTCAAGATAAAAACTTTTATTTCCAAGGCTTGACCCCCAACCCAGCAAATACCAGTTATACAATGAACACACATAACACTTAGAAAAAAAGAAGAAAAAGACCTGTTTATCCAAACTGAAAGCAAAATTCTATTTTTTGATTTCTAATCAGAAAAAGTATACTTTGGAGAATATATACCAGACAATAGAAAATGAAGGAGCTCTTCCATTGGAAGTGAGAAAACTCAGCTCACTCAAGAGAGAAAGTCCTAGATCCCAGCAAAGGGGAAACTCCTTGAAGTCTTCAAAGTAGCAATTTAGGATTAAGAACATAATGGAGATTTCCAACTCCTCACATGTCTCCCCAGAGTCAGCAACCCAAAGTGAGAGTAACCTTGTCCACCTTTTCTCTAGAAAATGGAAGCCAGGAGTGATTGAAACAACTGAAGAGCCCAAAATAACTCAAAGCTTTGAAAACTAAGCTCTTGACAAATCTACTCTACCCTTCAGACAGAACAGGGAATTCATCTCCACCAAGAAAAAGAAAGTACCATACCAAAGGGCTTTGGGTCTAGGACTACATACGTGTATATACATACATATATATGTATACATGCATTTATCTTTTAAAAAATATATAAGAGATTTACTTTGTAATCTCATTATTTTACCCACTTAAAAACATTATTACTGAGAAAGGGTTCATAGGTTTCACTGTCAGAGATGTCGGTAACACATACAAAAAAGGTTAAAAAGTACCATTATTAAGACATGATCTCTGGTGTGGAAAGTTGATGAGAAGGTTAGGAGGGAACCAGAGAGGTAAGAGGGAAGTAGAATATAGCAGGACTTTCTTACCAAATATTCTTATGGCATAGATAGACCAACCAAGTATCATTTTGATTCTTAGACCAGGAAAAGGAAAAACAGAGAAAGAAAACTATAGTCATTTCCTTAATGAATATCAATGTAAAAAAAATGAAAGAAAATAGTAACAAGGAGATTATAACACTGTATCACTAAGATAACATACTATCACCAGGTGGAATTTATACCAAGAATTCAGGGCTGGTTCAATATTAGGAAAACTATAAGTATAATTGACCATATCCATAACAAAAAACAAAAATTATATGTTGGTATCAATAGATGTGGGAAAAGCTTTTAATAAAATATGATGCCATTCCTACTAAAATATTAGAAAGCAATGTAATGCTTTTGTAGAATGATGAGTGATATCTGTCTACAACCAAAAGCAACCATTATCATAATGAGTTTAAACTTAAAGCCTTCCCAGTAAGAGCAGGGGTGAAGCAATGATGTCCATTATCATCACAATTGTTTAATTGTGTACTAGATTGTACTAGAAATGTTAAGACAATATGAGAAGGAAAAGTAGTTGAGGGAATAAAAATAGGAAATGAGCAAACAAAACTATCACTCTTTGCATTTAAAAAATCAAATAAAAAACTAGATGAGATAAATAGCAACTTCTGCAAATTTTTAGGATATAAAACAAACCCACATAAATTGTCAGCATTTCTGTCTATACCAACAAACCCCAGTAGCAAGAGATAGAAAAATAAATTCCATTTAAAATAACTAGAGACAATATAAAATATTTGAGAGTCTACCTGCCAAGATAAATCAAGGAAGAATTATATGAACACAATTACAAAAACTTGTATTTTTGTATTTGTATTTGTACAAAAACAGATAATTGTTTGGTAGTTTGATTGGAATGGCACTGAATGAGTAAATTAACTTAGGTAGGATTGTCATTTTTATTATATTGGCTCAGTCTGCCTTTGAGCAATTAATACTTTTTAACTGTTTAACAGATCTGTTTGATAAAGCCAAAGATCCTAGTTTGGGGGCAAGAACTCAACATTTGACAAAAATTGCTGGAAAAATAGAAAGCAATTGGAAAACAGAAAGAAAAACAAAAAATAGGCATAGACCAATATCTCACACCAAATTCCAAGATAAAGAGAAGAGAGGAGATAAGAGGAAACAGGAAGTAATTTTTTAAAGTGAATTTTCAGCTAAGCTAATAAATAACAATTGATATTCCTTTCCTACTAGCATGTTTTCTCCATAAAATTTCCTTTCTAAGAGAATGGAGAGATAGAATCTTGATTTTAAAATATCAAGTTAAAGTAACTAAGCAGTTATTTATTCCAAACAGCTTTTAAAAAAAAAAGCTGTTATATTTTATATTTATTATATTCATCAATGGTACTTTCCTTTCATTATAATTATATCCATTAAAAGAATGTTTGTGTTGGCACTCACCTGTGATAACCATGTACATTCTTTCCATTTAAAATCATAATACACTATAGTATGCAACTTTGGGGGGATGGGGAAGGCATAAAGAAAACTTTATCCACCATGGACCTATATGATTAGTAAATGAGCATACAGGTCTTGTGAATTTGCTAATTCTAGGGGCTGAATGGTCATCTCACTGTAGCATTATTGAAAAAATTGTTTCATTACCTTAAATTCTGCCTTTCTTTAGATGTGGCTTTGCACTCTTTAATTAACTCATAGTAGGCATTCTTCTTACTAATAGAAGTGGACACAGGCAATACTAGCCTGCTTTGGAGATATGATTTACAAATGTTTTAGGTTTGTTTTTTTTTCTCTACAAAAAAGAAAAAACATTAAATTGTTAAATTACATGTTTTTGGTGCGTGTTAACTCATGTAACAAGGAGAAGGAGACATAGAAGCTTTGACTGTCATTGAACTGCCTGCTTCAATGCACAATTACAGCATTTTTATTTATTTATTTATTTATTTTGCAATACCACAAAGGAAGAAAAAGAGATGCTATATTTTCTCTCTTAAAGGCAATTTTCTCCAGCAAAAGCTCAAGCCTGTAATCTCAACAGCCAAGCACTATTTCTGCTACCTGTTGATTTTTATTGTTGTGGGCATTCAGTCTAAGTGATCAACCAAAATGTGTTTGGACAAAAATAGCAATTTTCTTCCCTCCCCCCCCTTTTTCATCGCTGCTCCAATTTGGTCATAATTGTACAGTTCCCATAACAACAGTCAAATAACTGAATCTCTATGGAGGGGTTATAACAGGCCTGTCCACAAAACCAACAGCTGTACTATACAGGTCCTGTTTCCCTCCCTCCTTAAAAAAAAAAAAAAGATAGCTACACGAAAGAACAGTTCTTTTTTATACTCTCTCTTCAATTCAGACTTGTAGCTAATTGCTGCCACTGGGTTTCCTAACTCAGAATAGGAAGAAAGTATCCTTAGCTCTGAATTTTTCTTATATACTTCAAATTCACTACCTACTCATATCATCTTTCCCTAGTGAGTTGCTAGGGACACTAAAAAAATACACAAACTTACATATTTTTACCCCAAAATCATAACAAAGAGAATGAATTTGTTTACCCTATCTCAGATGCACTTCAGATTTTATATCATGACAATACCATCACTGAAAATTAGAAAGCCTTTATTTTTTTTTCAATTATGGTTTTGATGAGCTGCTGTGTGATTTCAGGAAGCAAATTTGTTTATGAGGGAACAAGTGGTGCTAGGCTGGGAATCATAGTTTCTATTACAGCTTGCAAGTTATGTCAAGCTAAGTTAGATGTCGTCTACCAACAGCTGTTTTGATCTTCAGATAATAAAACAGACAGGCGCATTCAGTAAACTTGATGCAGAATTCTGAGGTCCATTTGAATTTAGGACTGAAGAGCAGCAAATTGTCAGGTTTCATACACTTCCTGGTGTGTCAACTGATTGGCTCCATCCTGAATATTTTGGGGAGGAGGAGACAAAAAAATGAAAAGGAATGGAAGATCTGAGAATCATGGGATTGTTTATTCTACTACTGCTCAAACTGATTATAAACTGCATTTTCACACCCAGAGCTGCAATGATAAAAAGCATCTGAACTACCTGTGGAAACGGACTATATAACCTGAGGGGAAAAAATACATCCTATATAATTGTATATTAGATGCCTAAGGGACAGGGTTAATCCAATGACCTTGACTAGAGTGTAGTGTCAGGACCTAGGGAAGCCAAGAAAGTATAGGAAGTTTGAATACAACTTACATTCATCAAAATAAGACATTAAGTTATCACTGGGTAATAATTCACATTTGTATGGAAATTTCAAATCTACAAAATGTTTTATGATCATTGTTTCAATTGAACTTCACCAAACCTTATAAGGTAGGTAATACATGTATTGTTATGACTATTTTGCAAATGAGGCAACTGAAGGTTATATAAGCTTATCCAGAGTCATATAGTATCAGAGGAAAAAATTGGACTCAGTTCTTCCTGACTACCAAATCCTATATTCTGTCCACAATATCATAAAGGCCTCCTAAGTGGAACTATCTGCTTTAAAAATTAACCCTAATGTTTGCCATCCAATATTGAGAAATTGCTAATGGCTGTAATCTAATAGAATGCACTATTTCCTTCTCAGGTAAGAAGTCCCTTTGGTATGGACCAAGCATGTTTTTTTTGAGTTGGATTCAGTCCTGCTGTTGTCTTCTAATGAGAAGAGTTAGGTTCCCTTTTATACATTCTTCAATTGGTTAAAGCCCTACTTTAGGATCCTGGAGAAATTTTTTCTTCAAGCTTAGCTTATGGCAAGACTGTAGTGTTTCTCCAAATGGAGAGGAGAAAGATATTCAATATACAGAAAGAACTAGGTATAGGACAGGTATTTATTTCCTACACACAAAAGGAACGCTAAATATAGAAGTCTCCAGTGTTATGAAAAAATAAAATACTGAAAGAGGATTCAGTAATGTAACTGATAATTACTGTTACAATCTACTGGGACATTGATACTTAACCCTCCTCAGAACACAAAGCTGTTTATAAGACTGCTAATTAGGCACTTTACATTTCACCTCAGCTCTGTACTCTCCAAACAACTCTCAGTACATGTCTCTTAGTTAAATGGTCAGGTTTCGGCCAATCCTCTTGTCATTTATCATCCTTGCCAAGAGCACTAGAATTGTTACCAGGAACTGCTGCCATTTAATTCCAATCCACTGAGACTAAGGATCTCCTAACATCTAAATTCACAGAATTACTTCCAAAGCTGGGATATTTCTATCTTGGGTTAATTATTTGTTCACTTAAGATCAAGAAAGAATAAATATAAAAAAGGCATCTCAAATCCAGGCTCAGGATTGAATAGATAGGACACATACTTTAAATGTCATATGCTTATGATTAACACGGGAAACAGGGGAAAGAATAAAATAAATGACTTCTTCCCTTATCCTGTTTTAAGAAAGTCACACAAAACAGTTCTAATACAATATGCAGCCAGAAAAGAAAAGAGATAAGGGTGGAGTCACCTTTGAAATAGCCATCAGCTCTTCTAACTCTCCAAATAATAAGGGCTCTCAGTCATTTTAAAGTAGAGGTCCTTTAGCCCTGAGTCATATGTAATCCTAAAGCTACCTCATTGTCAACTGGAACCAAAAATGGCACCTGCAAGCATGCTCCATGGGATAATCCTCATCAAATGGTAGGGGCTGGGAGGTTTTCAATATAACCAAAAATACCTCCAATTTTTCAGATATATACATTTAATGCTTTTAAAAGGTATGCAGAGTAGTGAATAGAACACAGACTTTGGAGTCAGGGTTTAAATTCTGGCTTAGACTCTAAGTAGTTGTGTGACTATTAGTGAGTTCTGGATTTCATAGGATTTAGAGAAAGGGACTATATCAATCATTTGAACAAGCCCTCTACTTCTTGGTTTATAGATGACTTAACTGAGGTCAGAGAGAATCAGAACTTGTCCAAGGTCACACAAATAGTTAATAGAATCAGGATTTGAATCCAGTTTTTCTTATTCCAAAATCAATGTTATTCCTTCTACACTAATTAATCTTTCTAAACCTGTTTCCTCATTCAGGAAGAAATATTAATTTTTAATAAAATATTAATGATTTATTATTGTTTTATAAGAAATAATGAACAGATTTCAGAAAAGCCTGGAGAGACTAACATGAACTGATGCTGAGTGAAGTGAGCAGAACCAAGAGAACATTGTATACAGTAACAAGATTATGTGATGATCAATTGTGATGGACTTGGTTCTTCTCAACAGTGAAGTGATTCAAGGCAAATTTATTAGAATTGGGATGGAAAATGCCAATCACATCCAGAGAAAAAATTATGGGGACTAAATATGGATTAAAGCATAATATTTTCACTTTTTGTTGTTTTTTGTGTGTTTCTTTTCTCTCATTCTTGTTTTTCCCTTTTGATCTAATTTTTCTTTTGCAACATGATGAATATGGAAAAATGTTTAGAAAAATTGTGCATATTTAACCTATATTGTATTGCTTGCTGTCTAGGGAAGATAGGAGTCAGGGAGAGGAGAAAAATTTGAAACACAAAGTTTTGCAAAGTTGAGTGTTGAAAACTATCTTTGCATAAATATGAAAAAGTAAAAAGCTATAAAATATTAATTCTTACTTTACCTATTTCAAGGAGTTGTAAGGGAAATATAACTTTAGACTATTGTAGAAATGTTAGTTATTATTAATGGACAAAGCCTTATAGATCATTATAAAAGAATCAAGAATATACAAGAATCCCTATCCTCAGGGAGATTTTAATCTAGCTGGAGGGGAAAAAAAACTACCATATAGATAATTATTAGAAATCAATTAATTATAATTTCTGAAGATGATTGAATTTCACAGATTAATACCTTGAAGGGATCTCAGAGGTTACTTAATCTTACTCTTTTTGCTTTATGAGATGAAGTAACTGGAGTCCACAGAAATTAAGTGTTTTATCCAGAGATAAATTAGAAGCAGTCAGATTTTGAACCCAAATTCTTAACTTCAAACTCAGTGCTCTTTAATGAAGTATAAGATTTGTGTCACAGACTAATAGGATTTCAGAGAAGTGAGCTATCTCTAGAGATCAGAGTGGCCAGAGAAGACTTAATGAAGGTAATGGAACTTTTGCCTTATAATATGAGGTAGATAAACCAGGAGTTATTCTTCCCATTCTGTTGATGAGGAAATAGTATATATGAATAACAACAACTGATATCTAGATGGCACTTTATTGTTGTTATTGTTTAGTGATGTTCAACTTCTCATGACTCTCTGGACCAAAGCACACCAATAATGTTCATGGGGTTTCCTTGGCAAAAAAAAAAAAAAAATAAAAAATTCCTTAATCCCTCCTCCTACAGTAGATTTAGACAGATTAAATGGCTTGCCCAGGAACACAGAGTTTGTAAGTGTTTGAGGTGAGATTTGAATTCAGGTCTTCCTGATTCCAGGTCTAACATTCTATCCATTGAGCCACATAGCTGCTTCATCTACCATTTTACATACATTATCTTATTTGATCCTCACAATAACCCTATGTGGTAGATGACATTATTATTATTTACCAGGTTGAAGACTGACAGACCTCAAACCTATTGATGAAACAGGGGGAGGTTTACCTCAAACGTGTGAATATTTCCTCCAGCATAATGGGATGAGAACAAATTGTTCCAAGGACCAAGAAGGTGATTGAAGCAGAAGAGAAGTGCTGAGAATTCAGTCATGGGGCAGCTAGATGACACAGTGGACTCTGTTGGCACTGGAATCAGGAATACCCGAATTCAAATCTGGTCTCGAACACATAACACTTCCTAGGCATGTGACCCTGTACAAGACACTTAACCCCAACTGCCTCCCAAAAAATTAATAAAAAAAAAAGAATTTGATCAGACATGTAAGATTCCAGGACCATCACCAGCTTTCTTTCCCCTGGACTTTGATGACTCCAAAAGAGAGACTGAGACTGATGACTCTGTGTACTCTTTGCTTCACTTAAATCCAGTTCACACAAAAGTCAATCTATTATCCATAATGTCAATAAAGGATGAACAATTATCATCTCCATTTTACTTATGAGGAAAGTGAGGCTCACAAATGTTAAAGGACTTGTCCTTCATTAACTAGTAAGTTTGGAGAGTTGGGAGTCAAATCTAGATTCTCCCTCCATGAGGGCATTTCAATTTAATTCACCTAGTATACTGAAAGTTGTTATTTGTCCTTCCTTCTTGCAGAGGACCATAACATTAGGGAGGGGATGTCATAACGTACAAGTAAATTGGATTTGAGGGAGGGAAGGCTGTACAAGGTCACCTGCCTCACTTTTTTCCTCTAGAATCATCTAGGTCCAGTGGCCAGATATAGATTAAGATGACTAGAAATAGCCCTGGATGCAGTAGAATACCTTGGCTTTTTTAAGCTAAGGTCTTCAACAGGTCTAAGTTTGATTTAATCACTCTTTCAGGGATTAAGACAAGGTAGCAATTGAGACAAAGAATGGTTTCTTTCTACTTAGTCAAAAAAGGAAAAAAAAAACCTAAATAAATATATTAATCTGGGAGGGGAAGCTCCTCAGTGTTTCTGGCCAAAGCAGAAATGATTGTTATTAAATTCACTCTAAGCCAGTCAGAACCCAAACAATGACCACTTGAGGTTTGGCCATTGATTGGAAGGGAAGTATAACTTTATAGACAGAGTATTGGACTTAGAATTAGTGCATTGTTGGATCAAATCCCTCCCTTCATCCCAAGTTTTGAAATCTTTTCTCTGATCTTCTGTTTCTTCCTCCATAAAATGAAGAAATTTGTAGTATTAAACTAATAAAGCCATTGAGAGACTCAAATGATATAATGTATGTAAAGTGCTTTGTAAGCTATTAAACTGCCATAAGAATCGGTCACTATTAAATGAGAGGCATTGTAGAGTGTAAGATCAGGAAGGCCTAAGCTCAAGTTGGGCCTTGGCCACTGATGCAAATTGCTAAGTCACTTAATTTCTCCTAGGTTTCAGTTTCTTCCTCTGTATAATAAGAGGAGGGGTGGACTAAAGGGTCTCTAAGTTTTCCTTCAGCACTGTGTTTATACTCCTATAATCCTCTCAGCGGCCCTAGACAATTTTCTGAGACTATACATTTCAGAATAAATGCAGATCTGTTTAGGAAGAAGGAATTTCCTCAGAGTCCCTTCCCCTGACAGAAACACAGGCTTAGCCAGAGGTGTTAAACTCACTGGCAAAACTACTGAGTGCTACCTGAATCAGATTAAAATATAATTGGAAAATGTTTAACAAAATTTTAAAATATACAATATAATATAACTAATGTAATTTGTAATTTTTAAGTCAATTTGGGCAGCAGGAATTTGTTTCTTTTCTTAATTTTTGCTTTCTTTTTTATTCTATCATTCCTTAGATATAAAATTTACTTCAGACCCTGCTTTAACCTAGTTCTGATAAAAATAAGGTTATAGTACTACCAGTCCTCCACTCCCTCCTGCCTTCCATTGAAACAGTTCTTCCATTCACACCTTGTATGCAGCAGATAATTGCTTCATTTCACTTCTCTTTATCTAATTTTAGTTTTTAGGATCGTCCCATCATGCTCAACCCAACCTCAAGCCTTCTATCTATGTATGCTCCTTCAAACTACCCTATTAATAACATTCTTAAGAGTTACAAATGCTATTTTTCCATTAAGGCATAAATAGTTTGACTTGATTAATTCTTTATAATTGGTCTTTCATGTCTACCTTCTTATTTTTCTCCTGATTCTTGATGGTCAAATTTTCTGTTCAGTTGTGTTTTTTCCTTCAAAAAAATGTTTTGTTTGATCAAATACCCATTTTTTTCCTTGCAGGATTTCACTTAGCTTTGGTGGATAAGTTATTATTAGTTGCAAACTCAGCTCCTTTGCATGAAATATCATGTTCCATGTTCTTTGTAGTTTTCATTTGGAAGCTACTAAGTCTTATGTTATCCTGACTGTAACTTACTAATATTTAAATGTATCTTTCTAAGTGCTTGTACTATTTTCTCCTTTACTTCAGAGCTTCATAACTTAGCTAAAATGTTACTGTGATTTTTCATCGTAGGACCTCTTTCAGTTGGTAATGTGTGGATTTTTTTCAACTTCTATTTTACCTTATACTTCTAAAACTTCAGGGAAATTTTCCTGGTTTTGATCAAAATTTTTAGGTAGTCTAATGATTTTCTCTATCTCTCCTCTATCTATTTTCCAGCTCCCTTGTTTTTCTAATAAGATATTTCACATTCCATTCTATTTTTTCATTCTTTTGACTTTATTATTTCTTAGTCTTATTTTTTTCTGCAGGTTTTTGATCCCTTTTTCTAATTGGTTGAATTTCTCTTCATAATTTTCCTGATTTTGTAACATTACTTTTATTTTTTCCTCAAACTTTCTTATTTGATTTTTAAAGTTCTTTATAAGCCCTTCAAGAACTCTCTTTGGATCTGTGACCATTTTACGTTTTCCTTTGAAGCTTTAGAAGTAGCTGTTTTGACTTTACTATCTTCTAAGTTTGAAACCTGATCTTGTCTATCAACATAGTAGCTGTCTATGGTTGGGTTCTTCCTCTTTTGCTTACTCATTTTTTAGCTGCTTATTTCTTAGATCTTAACTTTATGTTAGAATTGGACTCCAGGGGGAGGATTCTGGGAAGATGGTGGAGTAGGTTGGCAAATTTCAAACTCTCTCAATTTCCCCCACAGACAGAACAAATTTTCACCTTAAGGCAATATAGACTTGTGAAAAAATCAAGAAGACTTAGCACAGACAGGGATCTTTTTGATACAATCCCAGAAGATCTGAAGAAAGACCCTAGGCTGGAGATTAACCTGTCTTTGGTGCAAACACCTCTTGTCTAGCTTTACTAAAACACGAAGTAGGGACCCCTTAAGCTAACTGGATGTGGTTGGAGCCTCTACAGGAACCACAGAGACTTTCATCTCCTGGACTGTTTTGTCAAGTTGGGATCTAAGTTGGGGACTGAGTTGGAGAAGACTAAGAGAACCTCAACTGATTGGGGAGCATCAGACCCAGTCGTGCTGCTCAGACTTGGCCCTGGGTGAGAAGGAAATCAGCACCTGGTGAGTGCAGAAACAGTAAGGCAAAGACACTGCTGGCTGCTGACACTTGCAGGAGGTTGGAGCTTTTGGTTTGGGGTTCTTGATCAGGGAGAAGTGAAGTTTGAGGCACCATCCCACTACCCTATGATTAGAGGTACACTAATACTTCTTATTTTTTTTAAAAAAAAATGAACCTACAAAGAAGAAAGAACCCTACCATTGATACATATTACCGGAACAGGGAAGACCAGGGTTCATCTTCAGAGAAGGATGCTTTAGTTAAAAAAAAAAAGCTTCTACCCAAACAGTAACATGAAATAGGTCCATGTCCAGAGAGAATTTATAGAACTCAAAAAAGAATTTAAAAATCAAATGAGAGACACTGAAGAAAAACTAAAAAGAAAAATAAAAACCATCCAAGCAAAACAAAAAGATAATGAAAAAAAAAGTTAATCAACTAGAAAAGGAGGTACAGAGCCACATAGATGAAAATAATTTTGAAATTTAGAATTGGGCAAAGGGAAGCCAGTGAAGATATGAGAGACCAAGAAATAACAAAACATCAATAAAGAATGAGAAAATACAACAGAATATAAAACATCTTATAAGAAAAATAACATATCTGGAGAATAGATCAAGAAGAGAAAATGTAAGAATAACTGTACTGCCAGAAAGTTCTAACCAAAAAAAAGAACTTTAACATAATATGCAGGAAATAATCCAAGAAAATTATCCTAGAATGATAAAGCATGAGGGGAAAGTAGAAATAGAAAAAAAATCTATGAATCACCACCTCAAAGAGATACTTTGTGGAAAACACAGGAATATTACTGTCAAATTTTGAAACCCCTAGATCAAAGAGAAAATTTTGCAAAAAACAAGAAAAAATCAATTCAAATATGCTGGAACTACAATTAGAATTGTGCAAGACTTTGGCAGTGATTTTTGTAGTGGCTAGAAACTGGAAACTGAATGGATGCCCATCAATTGGAGAATGACTGAACAAATTATGGTATATGAATGTTATGGAATATCATTGTTCTATAAGAAACGACCAGCAGGATGATTTCAGAGAGACCTGGAGAGACTTGCATGAACTGATGCTGAGAGAAGTGAGCAGAACCAGGAGATCATTATACACGGCAACAACAATACTATATGATGATCAATTCTGATGGACGTGGCTCTCTTCAACAATGAAATGTTTCAAACCAGTTCCAATTGTTCAGTGAAGAAAACCATATACACCCAGAGAGAGGGATATGAAATGTGGACCACAACATAACATTTTCATGCTCTTTATTGATGTTTGCTTGCATTGTGTTTCCTTTCTCTGATTTTTTTCTTGTAGATACGGTTTTTCTTGGACCACAATGATAAGTGTGGATTTCCATGTACACATATTTTTGATTTGTCAAGTATTTTAACATAATTTACATGTAGTGGATTTCCTGCCATCTAGGGGAGGGGTGGGGATTAGGGGGAGAAAATTTGTAACAGAAAGCTTTATAAGGGTCAATGTTGAAGAATTACCCATACATATGTTTTGCAAATAAAAAAAAAAGAAGAATTGTGAAAGACTTAACAACAGCTACAATAAAAGAGGTCCTGCAGGTCCTGGAATCATATCTACTAACAATCAATATAGCTAGACAAGTAGCCCAAAATATCACATCCAACAAAATTATCTATAATTTTAAATTTGAAAAAATGGACATTCAACAAACTTGCAGATTTTCAGGGCTTTCTATCAACCAAACCCAAACTTAACATAAAATTTAACATATGAGAGCCATTATGAAAGATTAATTTTAAGGAATTTAATATGACTGTTTAAACATGGCCAAATTATTTATGTTTTATATATGTATATTATGTATTTAAGATTTACATCAGCAATAGGATAGCTCAAAAGAAAGACTGGCAGAATTAAGGTAAAAATAGTAATCATGTTATACAAATGAGGTACAGAAGAAAAATAGACACAGAGACATTAGAAGAAGGAGGAGGGCACGTAGTTTTGAAAACTTATTCATGTTGGGAATGGGTTCAATAAGCAATATCACATATATACCATTAAGGGTGTAATACCCACCAAAATCTATAAAGAAATAAAGGGGGAGGAATGGGCGAATGGGGAAGCAAAGGGTAAAAGAAGAAGGCAAGGGAGGGATCTTTGAGAGGGAGGAGGTTAAGAATTGGCAAGGTAAGTTAATGAATAGAATTTAATTGAAGAGTCAGCAGGTATAGGAAAGACGTGGGTAATGTATGTATGTATATATTTATATATGTATACACAAATATGTATTTTCTTAACTGTAGTTTGCTAGGAGGTGGTGGAGGGAATGAAAAAGGGGGAAAAGAATTAAATAAATAAATAAATAAATAAATAAATAAAATAAAGGGGGCAGCTAGATGGCACAGTGGATAGAGCATCAGCCCTGAAATCAGGAGACCCTGAGTTCAAATCTGGCCTTAGACACTTAACATTTCCTAGCTATGTGACACTGGGCAAGTCACTTAACCCCAATTGCCTCAGTAAAAAAAAAAAAAAAAGTACAGCAGAGAACCAAAGTACAATTTACAAGGAAGTAAAGAAAACATGGACATTCATGGATATAATTTCTTCTACTAATATTTATATTTTCTTCATCTGGTGATTTGTTGTTATATATTTTGAATCCTCCCTGATGTTCTTCTGGGCACATGACAATGTTCTTTTTGTTTGTCTTTGCTTTGTTTTATATTTCCTTTTTGGTTTTCTTTTTTTCTTACTCTATTTTTTCAGATAAAATAAATTAAAAAAAAAAAAGAATTGGGCTACAACTTCAAGTTATAGGGTATAATACCTCAGGCTCCAGAATTTTTTGCTGTTATTTTCTTTCTGTCTTTTTCTAAGCTTAGTATTTTTCCTAGTTATATGTAAACATATTTTAACATAACTTTTAAAACTTTGAGTTCCAGATTCTCTCTCCTTATCTTTAGCCTCATTGAGAATGCAAGTAATTCCATATAAGTTGAGTGTATACTCATGGAAAAGATTTCCATGTGAAATAAAACATAGACCTCCTCAAAAAGGTCTCAAGAAAAATAGAGAAAGTAAAATAAAAGTATGCTTCAATCTGTATTCAGACAGCATCAGTTCTTTCTCTGGGTGTGAATGCATTTTTCATAAGTCCTTCAGAATTGTTTCACATCATTATATTGCTAAGAATAGTTATGTCATTCACAACTACTCATCTTACCATGTTACTGTTCCTTTGTACACAGGACATTTCACTTGGCATCAGCTCATGGAAGCCTTTCCAGGTTCTTCAGAGGATATTCTGCTCATCATTTCTTATAACATAAGAGTATTAGATCAAAATCACATAGCCCAATTTGTTCAACCATTCCGTAATTGATGGGCCTCCCTTCAATTTCCAATTCTTTGCTCCCATAAAATAGCTACTATGAATATTTTTTGTACATATAGATCCTTTTCCTTTTTGTTTTTATTCATTTTAGTATATAGACTTATTAGTGATATTGCTAGATCAGAAGTTATGTATAGTTTTATAGGCCATTAGACATAATTCCAAATTGTTC
>JAJPUD010004926.1:71999-85542 GCA_023553655.1 Myrmecobius fasciatus | reverse complement strand
TTAGAGAGTATAGGGATTAATGGACTTTTCCTTAAAATAGTCGGTAGGATCTATTTAAAAGCATCAGCTAGCATCATATTTAATGGTGATAAACTGGAACCATTCCCAATAAGATCAGGGGTGAAACAAGGTTTCCCACTATCACCATTACTATTCAATATTGTATTAAAAATGCTAGCCTTGGCAATAAGACAAGAAAAAGAAATTAAAGGAATTAGAGTAGGTCATGAGGAAACCAAATTATCACTCTGCAGATGATATCATGGTGTACTTATAGAACCCTAGAGAATCAACTAAAAAACTGTTAGAATTAATCCACAACTTTAGCAAAGTTGCAGGATACAAAATAAATCCACATAAATCATCAGTATTTTTATACATCACCAACAAAATGCAACAGCAAGAGATACAAAGAGAAATTCCATTCAAAATAACTATCAATAGTATAAAATATTTGGGAATATATCTGCCAAGGGAAAGTCAGGATCTATATGAGCAAAGCTACAAAACACTCTCCACACAAATAAAGTCAGATCTAAACAATTGGAAAAACATCAAGTGCTCTTGGATAGGTTGAGCGAATATAATAAAGATGGCAATACTACCTAAACTAATCTATTTATTTAGTGCTACACCAATCAAACTCCCAAGAGATTATTTAACTGACCTAGAAAAAATAACAACAAAATTCATCTGGAAAAATAAAAGGTCAAGAATTTCAAGGGAATCACTGCAAACATTCTTACTTCCTACCGTCTTTCCCAAACCTGCAAGTCTTTCTCTTCCCTCTGCCCCAGAGTGAAAACCAGGAACTCCACTCTCCTATGAATGACCACTGCCAATACGGCTCCTTGCTCCTCTGTGACTAGCGTGTACTTGCTTCTTCTCCCCCATAGCTACAATCTGGGATCTCACCAGAGTGTACCAGACATTAGTGAGCCCTACAATATTCCCTTGATCATTAGCTTGACCCACACACTTTCAATGGGGCAAAAGTTCCCTGAAGGCTGCCTCCCATACAGTTTCCCTTAGGGTTTATTGTTTGTTGATTGGGAGGAATCTGCCCCAAGGTATGTGAGCTTCAGTTGAGTCAGACCAGAACTGGGGAAAATGAGGTTTTTCTTAACTTCTTCCCAAGTTATCTTAGGTTGGACAACTGCCCCTACTCCAACTTTTAATTATTTCTGTTGCTCTGAAGATCACTTTGGGGCATTACTTTAAATTATTTATGGGGATCTGTTTCTATTTGAGTTTGATATCACTGGCTTAAAAGAGGTTGGGGGAGGGGGATGAAGAGAGAAAGAAGGGGGAGGCAAGACAAAACAAAAAATGGTTCTTGTCCTCAAAGAACTTGCAATCCACTTGCAAGATAGAACATTTAAACAGGTACATTAATTTAAAGAGAACTGACAACTGACCTGCCCAATATTACAGAACTAACCTGAAAAGTTATTTAAACCCTTATCTCATGACTTATATGTTAGTTTATTCCTCTATAGCAAAATTTCTCAAACTTTTTGGTCTCAAGACCCCTTGACACTATTTTTTTCCTTTTTTCTTTTTCTTTTCTTTTTTTTTTTTTGCTGAGGCAGTTGGAGCTGTGACTTGCTCAGGATCACACAGCCATCTGAGGTCACATTTGAACTCATGTCCTTCCGACTTCAGGGCTGGTGCTCTATCCATTGCACTACCTAGCTGCCCCCCCCCCTTTGAACTCTTAAAAATGATTGAAGATCTCAAAAAAATTAGTTTATGCTGGTTATATCTATCAATAACTTTGCTCTATTGAAATGAAAAATGATATATTTTAAAATTTAAAAAATGAACCCTTGTGACATATTTATATGCAAAATAACTATTTTCTGAAACGAAAAAAATCACAGTGAGAAGAGTGACATTGTTTTATACATTTGTATAATTCTAATGTCTTGCTTAATAGAAGACAGCTGGTTTCTCATGTCTGCTTCTGCATTCAATCTATTGTGATAGGTTGTTTTGGATGAAGTATATGATAAAAGTCCAGCCTCACACAGACATGTAACTATTTTAATAGGCAGATAATATCAAAGGATTTTTATGATAATAGCTTTGACCTCCGAGGCCCTTTGAAAGCATCTTCAGGATCCAAGGGCCATACTATAAGAACTGTTGCTTCATCCCATCCAGTCTTTTCTTCCAGATTTCTCTTCCGGCATTAGACTATTATACTGTAATCGTGCTAGTCTAGGAAAAGATTAAGAATTGAGCATCTATTTATAGAAGAAAAAAAAACCTTTGCTAGCAGCAGCACATTTTTTAGGGCTGGTCATTTTAACTGGTCATTTATAAATGCTTTGCCTAAGACCTATATATATTCATATGCATAATGCATGTTTGCTTGATGCTCAATGAAGAAAGATGCCTTAACTTAAATTTACATATTTAAATGATCCATTAATTGTATTTGATTTATTGGATTTAACCAAATATGATAAAAAAAAGTTTCCCCATAAATACTGTGTAATAGCTATAATTTTATATAATTTTGTCAGGAAACAAAAGCAGTTCTCATTGACAACCTCTTGTCAGGATAACATGGCAAACACCCTTGTCTACTAAACCAACAGCATGACAAAGAAATTATTGTTCAGACTATAAAATAGTCTGTTTTTCCAATGCTTTGTTTCTAATTTTTTGTCCTAGTACTGAACAAAATAAAGTCATACATATTGTAAGCAATGGTGACATCTGTCTGAATACAAGGAGGAGAATCTTCTATTTTATAAACCAAAATAAAACCTAAGCACCATAGACAAATATTAGACAATGTTCAAAAATGAAATATCTCAAATTCATCTTACTTCAAATAGCTCATTTATATTATTATTGTACTTATGGAATGTTAACATTATAAGAAACCATAGAGGTCATCTAGTCTAATTCCTTTCTTTACATAGTGTAGGTTCTTGATTTCATGCCCATTTAATTGAAGTGAATTTTACAGATGAGAAAATAATCTGAGATAGGGGCTATAGCTTATTTGCCCAAGGGCTAGGGTATTTTTATTTGAGATCTGATTCTCATACAGTAAATGGAAATGTCATGATTTGAAAAGCAGGGAGAACCAAGTCTAATATTATACATCTCCTGAACCATTGTGGAATTATGAAATATAAGAGCTATAACAGGATCATAAGATCAAGAGCCCTGTCATCTAACTTCACATCTCATTTTATAAAAGAGCAATCTGAGGCCCCAGGAAATGAAGAGATTTACCTATAATCAATCAAGTATTAAAGGTCAGAGTCAGGGATTCAAACTCAATACTTCTAATTCCAAATCCAATACTCAGATACTATGCCATGCTGGTAAGACCCTTAAAGAGCATCCAATTGGATATCCTTATTTGAATTATAATAGTCATGAACACATATAAAGTTCTAAGGTTTTCAAAGTGTTTTACGAATACTATTTCATTTTATCCTCACAAATCTGGTTAGTATCAACTCTACTTTACAGATGAGGAAAATAGAGATTGTAAGTGACTTGACCAGACTCACAAAACTAATAAATATCTGAGAGGAACGATGTGCTTAAACTGCCTAAGATAACAAAAGTTGTAAATAACAGTGGCAGATTTGAGCTCAGATCCTATGAATCTAAATCTATTGGTCATTCCAAGAAACCTGATGTACCCATTGCTATCCCTCCAAGAGTGGAAAGGGGAACATTAACTGTTGCTTTCCCCTAATCTCATCAGAACCTTGGGCTTCTTTTTTTAATTCAAGAAGTCTCTGTTGTTGGTCCTTTTGTTCCAAAATGACTCAATTTACAGTAATTGAGAAATAAAGTTTCTAAGTCCAGAAAACAGCAGAATAAAAGCTGCAGCTGTGAACCAGTTGTAAAGGATGCTTTAAGGGTTCCCTGTTCAAAAAGTTCATTGAAAAGTCTGGATAAAGGAACATTGACGGTGCACCTGTCTCTTTCAACTGATATAGGAATAATTAATTTCACAAAAATGACTTCTGTTGGAGGTTAATTTATTTTGGCTGACAGTCACATACATTAGCAGACATGTCTAATGCTGCAGTCAAGCTGAGCTTTATTTAGAACATTTTATTTATATCTTTGGGTGATTTCATTCCTAAGAAATTGAGGAAGAAAAGGAGGTGACGGTGCAGGAATGCATGAAGAGAAAATTTGTCACCAGTTACAGAAGAGTGGGGAGGGAGACCAAGAAAAAAGCCCTAGCCCTTGAGTTCTGGTAAGTTGAATTTGTCTCTGTGTGGCAGGAAATGCCTATCTTTTTTACTCAGGTGAAATTCTGATACTGGAAAAAGATGGCAACCTGGGGCCAGGAATGTGTATATCTGCATAAAGTAAAGGATTTTTGAGCAAGAATTGGCAATCTTACAGAAGTGGTATGTCTGGTCATTAATTTTTTCTTCCCTCACCATCAAACAAGAATAAGAAGAAGCAAGAGGTAAGGTATTTTTCTATTGCCTATTATCCATCCCCCAAAAAAAACCCTGCTGCAGAATGAGATAGCCAACAAAGACTGAGACATGATCAGAAACACCCAGAAGGCACATTTCCCTTCTTCTCAGTAGAGGTGTCATGCTATCATCAATTTCAGGAACAGGACCTGAATGCTGTCTCTGCTACTTCCATCAATCTATCAATAATCTATTATTAATGTTGTTGTTCAATCATTTCAATCACAGCTGCCTCTTTCTGACCCCATTTGAGGTTTTCTTGGCAAAGATACTGCAGTAGTTTGCCATTTCCTTCTCCAGCTCATTTTATAGATAAGGAAACTGAGGAAACCAGGGTTAAGTGACTCTCCCAGAGTCACACAGTTAGGAATTTCTGATTTGACCTGAAGAAGATAAATCTCCCTGACTCCAGACCTGGAACTCTATCAACTGTACTACCTAGACCTTTATTATTTATTAACAGACTACTCTATATTAATTATTAATATTAACAGACTACTGTATATTGTTCCAGATTCTGTGGAGAGAAAGATAAATGAAATATTTCTGCCCTCCAGGAATTTATATTCTAAAGGGAGAGAATATATCAAAATATAAACAAAACAAATATGAGATAGGAAATATTCCTTGTAAGATTAGAGAGGAAGTTTCAAGGAAATTAGGGATTATTAGAAGCAAAAGTAAATAAGGAGTAAAATCCAGAAATGGACATATGAAAGGCACAAAGACAGAAGATGAAATGAAGTGTGTAAAGAATAACAAATGAGCCACTTTAGCTGAATTAAAGGATGCATAAAGGGGAATAATAAGAAATAAGCCTGAAAAGGAAGATTGGAGCCAGATTGATATGTAACAGAAAAATGTGTTTCCTTTTTTAGAGGCAATAAAGAACCCCTGAATTTTATTGAATAGGGGAGTAGTGTGGTCACTGTGCTTTAGGGTTAAGTATTCCCAGTTATAGGAGGGAAGATGGATTGGAATAGGGATAAACTTGAGATGGGAAAATCAATTAGAAGGCTATTGCAATAATCCATGGGTCATGTGAAAAGGGCCTAAATTGGGGCAAAAGTTATGTGAGAAGAAACAAGGAGAAAGATAAGATGTTGTAGACATAGAACCCTTAAGATAATGATTAATTATCAATGTGGAGAGAGAGAAAGGGAAGAATCAAGGATAACTTGCAAATCTAAGAAAGATGATGGCCTTCTTGACAAAAAAGGGGACAGATTTGTTTGGGGAAGGGCGGAAGCTAATTTGTTCTATATATACTGTATTTAATAATAGTGTAACGTTGGGATAATTTGGCATGTTAAATTCCAAAATCTTAAAGGTTATACTTAATTTTTAAAATGAAATTTAATTGATATATTTTGGTTTTAAATTGCCAAAATTTCTCCCAGGGAGTCATCTTATCTAACAAATACCTTTTTAAGGAATAAAGGGGGAAAAAGGGAGGAAGAGATAAAATCAGCAAAACTGATCCAAAAAGTCTAAAGATATATGTAAAGTTCCAAACCTGTGCCTCTTCAAAGAAGTCAGGCAGGAGCATCTTGTCATCTTTCTTCTTTTGGGGTCTTTCTTATTCTTTGTAATTTTTCAACATTCATTTTTGATATGTAATTCTTGTCTTCCTGTCCAAATTTACATTGTTATTATTATCTCAAGTATCATTTTCAGACTTTTCTTACCTTACTGTGCCTCAGTTCATGTAAATTTTACCACACTTCTTTGTATTCATCATTATTATTATTTCTTATAACATAATAATATTCCCTTACATTCATGTACCACAATTTGTTTAAGCTATTCTCCCAATGACTAGACATCTACTTTCTTCAGACATGACTAAAAAATAGTAGCACTCAAAATATTTTGGTTATTGGGACTGTATTCTTATCAATCACCTCCTTGCAATATGTACCTAATAGTTGAATCTCTTGGTCAAAAGATATGGACATTTTAGAAAAATTATTTGTATAATTCCAGATTGCTCTCCAAAATAAATGTATCGATTCACAGCACTACAAAAGATGCACCAACATTTTTATCTTCCCACAACCCTTCCAACATTTTCTATTTCCAGTTTTTGAAGTCTCCTTCTGTCAATTTTTTCTCTTATTACTAGAGATTTGAAGCATTCTTTTAATATGGTTATTAATAATCATTCTTCTTTTGAGAATTCTATTCATATATATTGATTACTTATTTAGGAATAGCTTTTGAATATATATATATTAGTTATTTATATTCTTATGAATCATCATCTTTCACCCCCAAACTCTGATCTCTTTAAATCTTACTTATTACTGTTAAAGATACCACTATCTTCCCAGTCACTCAGTCTCACAACCTTAATGTTAACTGTGACCCTCCTCTGTGTACTCACCCTTTATATTTAATCTGTTGCCGTATCTTATTGATCTACTTCACTACATTTCTATACTCACACAGCGACTATCCTGGCATAGACCACGCTTACATCTTGTCTAAACTATTACAGAAGTCTGCTAGTTGATCTAATTTTCTTAATTCTCTCCACATTCTAATCCATCTGTTATTTAACTACCAAAGTAAATTTCCTAAAGCTCAGGTAAGATCATATCACCCCAGTACTCAATGAACTCAATGAACTTTTACTTCTAAAATCATATAGAATTTTCTATTCAACATTTAAAATTCTTCACTAGTCAGCTCCTTCCTATATTTCCAGTTTTCTTATATTTTACCTTTTTCCATTGTATAACTATTTTGGCAACTTTTTCCCACATAGAACTCCATCTCCCTCATATGTGACTTTTTTTCCAGATAATAATCTATATTCCAATAATCCCATCCAATAATTCCAATAATCTAGAATTATAACCAGAGTTCCAGAGTCCCTGTGACTGCATAGTCTAGTGTGCAAATGAGCTTTCCTGTCTTGGCACTGAGACTGGAAAGGATGCAGGAGCAATACAACAAAGTCCTGCTCCCAGTACCAGGAAAAGGATCCCTCTAATCTCTTTTATAATTCCAAAACTCTGTTTTTCTTCCATATAAATGAGTTGGAGAGAGAAAGTCACTGAAACAAGATTTTGTTTTGTTTGGTTCTTTATTATTATTATGGATGTAATAGATATTAAGAAACATGAAAATTTCAATATGGAAAAATAGAAAATAAAATTGTATATGAAACTGAATTTCTGTCATATGATTTAAAGTCTCTATTTAATATTACAAAGTACCAACAAAACTGCCCTGCTTATCTGTGTTCCCCTCTAAATGTCTTTCTGATATAATCCTGCTTTCAACACCGACAGTGAGCAGAGTATTATGCATATATTTCCAGTTTGAAACCAGGGTTACACTGCTATTTTCTGAATATTTTTTCTTTTTATTTTATTCTGAACTTAAAAAAAACAAAACAAGCATTTCCATAACATAGTAAAATAAAAAAAGATGATTGTACATAAAACTGCAAATATATTATATACAACTTGCTATTCCTTTTAAATATAATAAAGTTAACATATAACTTTCTTCTTTTTCTTCTCTCTCAGAGCTCCACCCCAGAAATGGCTACCATTAGACACAAATATGAATATACATATAAAACTCTTCTATAACTTATTAATTATTTCTCTAGATGCAGAGAGTATCTTCCTTCATAGGTCCTTTATAGTTAATTTGAGTATTTATTATATTCAAAATAAATTGATTGTTCAAAATTGTTCTTAAAACAGTACTGTTGTTATTATGAATATTTTCTTGGTTCTACTCATTTTGCTCTTTATTATTTCATGCAAGTATATCCATGTTTTTCTAAAATCAAGCTCACTAGTTCTTATAACAATGTACAACTCTGTCATGATCATATACTGTAACTTGTTTGGCCCTTCCCCAATTGACAGATATTTCCACAATTTCCAGTTCTTTGCCACCACAAAGAGATGTTATAAATATTTTAGAATATATGGGATATATTTTTAGAATATACGCATTTAGAATATATATTAGTGGTATTACTAGTTCAAAAATTAAGGCATTTTAATACCTCTTTGGGTGTAATTACAGATTGCTCTTCAAAATGGTTACATTACTTCAGTTCCACCAACAGTATATTGCTGTCCTATTTTTCCACAACCCCTTCAACATTTGTTGTGTTTCCTTTCATTCATTTTGGCCAATCTGATAGGTAAAAAATGAATCTTAATATTGTTTGCATGTGTACTTCTCTAATCAATAATGATTTAGAGCATTTTTTATTTGACTATAAATTATTTTGATTTCTTCATCAGAAAACTGCCTGTTTTATATTCTTTGAATATTTATCAACTGAGGAATGACTCATCCTTATAGATTTCATAAAGTTCTTTATATACTTGAGATGTGAGACTTTATAATTTTTTCCCAAATTTTCTGCTTTTCTTCTGATCTTGACTCATTTGTTTTACTTAAAAAGCCTTTTAATTTAATGCAATCAAAATTATGTTTTATACTTCATATTGCTCTATATTTCTTGTTTATTCACAAATTGCTTATTAACTATCCATGCATCAGATAGGTAATATATTCCATGTTTTTCCAATTTTTTAAATAATCTCTCTTTTTATATCTAATAAATGGTATATGATACTGGTTTATGCCTGATTTGTGCCATACTGCTTTCCAGCTTTCCCAACAAGTTTTTTTTAATCAAATAATGAATTCTTTTCCCCAAAGCTTAAGTCTTTACATTTGTCAAACACAAAGTCTTTTGCTGCTATAAAATGTCTACTCTGTTTCACTGATCTACCTTTTTATTTTTTAGCAATTATGAGATAGTTTTGGTAATTACTCCCTTACAGCCCTTTTCATATTGTCAAGAAACTAGAAACCAAGTGGATGCCCATCAATTGGAGAATGGCTAAATAAGTTATGGTATATGAATGTTATGGAATATTATTGTTTTATAAGAAACAACCAGCAGGATGATTTCAGAGAAGCTTGTAGAGACTTGCATGAGCTGATGTTAAGTGAAATGAGCAGAACCAGGAGATCATTGTACACAGCAACATCACTATTATATAATGATCTATTCTGATGAACATGACTCTTTTCAACAATGTGATGATTGATACCAGTTCCAATGATCTTGTGATGAAGAGAGCTATCTACACCCAGAGAGAGAACTGTGGGAACTGAATGTGAGTCACAACATAACTCTTTTTGTTGTTGTTTGCTTGCATTTTGTTTTCTTACTCATTTACTTTCCTTTTTGATCTGATTTTTCTTGTGCAGCAAGAGAATTAAATAAATATGTTGACATATATTGGATTTAACATATATTTTAACATGTATAACATATATTGGATTGCTTGCCATCTAGGGGAGGGGGTGAGGGGAAGGAGGGAAAAATATGAAACACAAGGATATGCAAGGGTCAATGCTGAAGAATTATCCATGCATATATTTTGAAAATAAAAAGCTTAAAAATTAAATTAAAAATTTTTTAAATTAAAAAAATAATTCTTGCTTTCTAATAATATAGTTTAGGATCTTGTGGTACTACACCTCTTTCCTTTACATTATTTTCATTAGCTCCTTAGATATTTTTAACCTTTTGTTCTTCCAAATGAATTTTGTTATTTTTCTCTCTAATTCAATTAAAAATTGTAATTTAATTGGGGCAACATCAAATATATAAATTAGGTAAAATTGTTATTTTTATTATATTGATCCTGTCCATCTGTGAACAGTTAATATTTTTCCATTTATTTATGTTATATTTCATTTATATAAAAAGTTTTAAAAAGTAATTTTTTTCATACTGTTCTTAGGCTTGTTTTGGCAGGTGTATTTCCTGGCATTTTATACCATTTAGAGTTATTTTAAAGGGATGGTGATTTATGTAAATTTATTTTATATCCTTCTACTTTGCTAAAATTCTTAATTGTTTTAATTAACTTTTTAGTTGAGTTTTGGGGATTTTTCAGGTATAGCATCATATTATCTGCAAAAGAGGTAGTTTGCTTATCTCATTTCCTATTCTGATTCCTTCTATTTCTTTTTTTCTCTTATTGCTAGAATTTCCAATATAATATTGGTGATAGGAGGTATCCTTGTTTCATATTTAATCTTGCTAGGAAGACTTCCAGCTTATCCCCATTACAAATAATACTTGCTGGTGGTTTTAGGTAAACACTTTTTTTTATCAATTTAAGAGAAAAAAATCTATTTACACCTAAACTTTCAAGTATTTTAATAGGCTTTTCACTGAATACCTTTCATGCTTGAAATATTCTCCTTCTGCCTTCAAACTTCCCTAGTTTCTTCAAAACTAGAAAAATAAACAAAAAAATCAGACAAAGATGCAATGTTAATGCTGACTTCTGCAGATCTTTCCCAGTTGCCCTCCCTTCTCTCTTCCCCCACTGCTAGTACCTTTCCACTGAAATTATCTTCCATTTACTCTGTATATATCTTATAAGTACAAAGTTATTTGCATTTATCTATTTTATTGCAATGTGAACTTCTTGAGGTAAGGGACTGTGTTTCTGTTTTAATTTATTTTCTCAGCATTTAGCATAGTGCCTGTTGCATAGCAGGTGTTTGATGAATGCTTATTAACTGAATGATTTACCAGATGTGTATATCCACTTATGTCTCTTTCTCCAAACCTAGTTATTATGGCCAAAGTTGACCTTATTATCCTTTCTTTAAGTTCTGCCATTGCATAGCTTCATTTTTGGTTTGGAGATGCCTTCCTGTACTCACTAGTTTTCCTTTAAAAAGAAAAAAATGTTTATTGCATACATTTCTTGTAGGAACCAGTGGTTCTTTGACCTGTAGCTATTTTAGCTAACATAAGACAATGAGAATTTATCTGTATGAATCTTCTCAATAGCAGGCCAACATGTTAGTATTATGATTAATAAATCAGTACTCTTAGTACCACTACTCTTGCAACCCTATACACACACACTATTCAGAGAACAGAGGTTCAACTGAAGGCATCCCACTTGTTTCTTCTATCCATAGTCATTGCCTTCATTTGATAACACCCAATTATGCTCCATCCAAGCTTGCTGCTTTGCAGCAGCAACCCTTTTGCCTTTTCTTTCTATTGTTCTTCCCTCTTTGCCTTCTTTTCATGCAATTTATTCTTTTGGAGACAGGTTTTCTCTGCTTCCCAAAGTAGCTGTTTCCTAATCTTATAAATTTATCTTACTCAGATTCTAGTGAAAAAGTATATAGGAACTATGCAAAGTATTCCCTCCACACATGTATATTACAGAAATGGTCTTCTGGGGGAGTAGAGCCAAATTGATGGATAAGAGGCAGCAACCCAATTGAATTCTTTCAACATTCCCCTTCAAACAACTTTAAAATAATCCCTCAAATCAAATTTTGAACTGGCAGATTCAGCAACAAGCCAGGGTGAGACATTTCTCCAGCCTAAGATAATTAAGTCAGTCTGCAAGATAGGTGTGTGATACCAGGGTGGAAATCTATCAAAAGTGCACACACCTGGAGGCAGCAGCAGTGGCCACAGCAACAGCAGCAGTTTCAGAAACTTTCAGCATACAGACAGTAAAGGCATCACAAAGAGATTACAGTGGACCCACTGTGAGCACTGGGTATATCTGGGGCTCACTGGTACCCATGTGCAATTCTGGGTTGCAGTTACAAAGCAAAGAGGAGTGCTTGTGGTCAGTCACAAGGGAGCAGAAGCCCTGGTCCAAAGTTCTAGGGCCAAAGAACACTAGCACTTGCAACAGCAAGGGAATAGGAGACCTGTTCACAATTCCAAGCCCAGGAGGAGTACTAGCACTTGCTGCAGAAAAGAGGGGCCTTTCCTGTGTAAAGATCATAGAACAGACTAAAAAACTAATGACTACACTTCTCCCCAGGTCACACCTTCTTGGAAGCCTCCAAAACTTCGAGACCCTCAGAATAATCTCTGAAAACAACAGCTCAAAAATGTCTGAAACTTAAGATAATTCCTCCTCAGCTCCAAATGAAAGAACCCAACTTTAACATAAAGTTTTAAGTCAAGAAATAGACTGAGAAAGTAAGCAAACAACAAAAGATCCAAAAAATAAAAACCTAAACTACAACAAGCTACTACAGTGGCACTGAAGAGCAAGGCACAAACTCAAAAGTAAACAATAATGCAAAAATAGTTATATCCAAAGCTTCCAAGATAAATGCTAATTGAATATAGGTCCAACAAGAATTCTTAGAAGAATTAAAGAGATAAGAGTGGTAGAGAGAACGTGCCAAAAGAAATTAAACTAATGCCAAAAAAATGAAAAGAGAATTAACAGCTTGGTAAAAGAAGTCCAAAAATATTAAAGAAAACATTTAAAAAAATAGAATTGGCCTAATAATAAAGGGAGCACAAAAATTCACTGGAGACAAGAGCTCTTTAAAAGCATAACTGATCAAATTGAAAAAGAAATGTAAAAATTACTGACAAAAATAATTACTTAAAAATTAAAATTGGGCAACTGGAAACTAATGCTTGCATGGGACAACAAAAAACAATTAGACAAAGTTAAGAATGAAAAAAAAAAGAAAATGTGAAATTTCACAGTCAAATAACAATTGACCTGGAAAATATTTTGAGCAAAAATAATTTCAATATTATTGGACCAAAAAGCCATGATCAAGAAAAAAAAAGAGTCTAGACATCATAGTTCAAGAAATTATCAAAGAAACTGTCCCAATATCTAACTCCAGAAAATTAGACAGAAATTTAAAGAATCCACTGATCATTTCCTGAATGTAATCTCTAAATGAATACTCCCAGGAACATTGTAGCCAAATGCCAGAGCTTTCAGGTCATAGAAACATATTTTGAGCACCCGCCCAAAAAAAACCAATTTAAATATCATCAAGCCAGGACTTCCTTCTGGGGGTGGAGCCATGGTGGCGGAGATCACACAGGAGTCTCTGTAACCTCCTCTAACCTCCCCTCAAAACAACAACATATAAAGCCTCTAGATTGATTTTGAAGCAAAAAAATCCAGAATATCTGGAGAACAACACGATTTGAGAAAAAGATACTCTGGAAGAACCTCAAAACAGGTCTGTTTTAATTGGGC
>JAJPUD010004926.1:40124-56999 GCA_023553655.1 Myrmecobius fasciatus | reverse complement strand
CTTGGTCATAGTGTACTATGCTGGGGATGACTTTCTGTAATCTCATTGCTAATATCTTATTTAAAATTTTTGCATCAATATTCATTAGGGAAATTGGTCTATAGTTTTCTTTGTCTGTTTTCACCCTATCTGGTTTAGCTATCAGCACCATATCGGTGTCATAGAAGGAATTTGGCAGTATACCTTCTATCCCTATTTTCTCAAATAGTTTGTATAGTATTGGAATTAATTGTTCTTTGAATATTTGGTAGAATTCACATGTAAATCCATCTGGCCCTGGAGATTTTTCTTAGGGAGTTGGTTAATAGCTTGTTCTATTTCTTTTTCTAATGTGGGGCTATTTAAATAATTTATATCCTCTTCTGTTAACCTGGGCAATCTATATTTTTGTAGATATTCCTCCATTTCATTTAGATTATCAAATTTACTGGCATAAAGTGGGGCAAATTAACTCCTAATTATTGCTCTAATTTCCTCTTCATTGGAGGAAAAGTTCTCCTTTATCATTCTTGAGACTAACAATTTGATTTTCCTCTTTCCTTTTTCTTATCAAATTAACTAAAGGCTTATCTATTTTGTTGGGTTTTTGTAGAACCAACTCTTAGTTTTATTTATTAATTCAATAGTTTTCTTATTTTCAATTTTATTAATTTCTCCTTTTATTTTTAGAATTTCCAATTTGGTATTTAATTGAGGGTTTTTAATTTGTTCTTTTTCTAGTTTTTTTAAATAATAAGCCCAATTTGTTGATGTTTTCTTTCTTTATTTTATGCAAGTAAGCATCTAGAGATATAAAATTGCCCCTTATAACCGCTTTGGCCGTATCCCACAAATTTTGGTATGTTGTCTCCTTATTGTTGTTCTCCTGGATGAAATTATTGATTGTGTCTATGATTTGCTCTTTCACCCATTCATTCTTCAGGATTAGATTATTTAATTTCCAATTAACTTTTGGTTTATTTTCTCCTGGCCTTATATTGCATGTGATTTTTATGGCATCATGATATGAAAAGGATGCATTTACTATTTCTGCCTTTCTGCATTTGATTTTGAGGTTTTTATGCCCTAACACGTGGTCAATTTTTGTATAGGTTCCATGGACTGCTGAGAAAAAAAGTAAACTCCCTACTGTCTCCATTCAACTTTCTCTACAGATCTATCATACCTAACTTTTCTAACAATTGGTTTATCTCCCTAGTTTCTTTCTTGTTTATTTTGTGGTTTGATTTATCCAATTCTGAGAGAGCAAGGTTGAGATCCCCCACTAGTATCATTTGGCTGTCTATTTCTTCTTGCATCTCTCTTAATTTCTCCCCTAGGAATTTGGATGCTATTGCACTTGGTGCATATATATTTAGTATAGATATTGCTACATTGTCTATGGTACCCTTTAATAAAATATAGCTTCCTTCCTTATCTCTTTTGATTAGTTCTATCTTGGCTTTTACTTGATCTGAGATAAGGATTGCTACCCCTGCTTTTTTTTTTGTTCACCTGAACCGTAATATTTTCTGCTCCAGCCTTTTACCTTCATCCTATATGTGTCACTATGTTTTAGATGTGTTTCTTGTAGACAACATATGTGGGATTCTGGTTTTTAATCAAGTCTGCTATCTGTTTCCACTTTATGGGAGAGTTCATCCCATTCACATTCACAGTTAGAATAACCAATTCTTTATTTCCTGCCATCTTATTTACCCAAGTTATGTTTTCCCCTTTCCTTTCCCCTTTCTCCCTTCACCCCTCCTCAGTACTTTGTTTTTGATGACACCCTCCCTCAAACAATACTCCACCCTTTAGATTCCCTCCCCCTTTTTTAATCCTTTCCCCTGATTCTTCTATTTTCCCTTCTATTAGTTTATCCCTTTCTTTTCCTCTTTTCCCTCCCACTTCCCTCTAGCAACAGACAAGTTTCTATGTGAAATCAAGTGTCTGATATACACTTTTAGAACCCAACCTGATGAGAGTAAGATTTACACAATGCTCATTTCCCTCCCCTCTTTCTCTCTATTATATTAGGTTTTCTTTGCCTCTTCAAGAGGTTTTACCTTGTTTTTACCTCCCTTCTTTTTAGATCTTATTTTATCACTTTTTTCCTCTTTTCCCCAGTATGACAACCTTTACCCCTCTAATTTTCTTTTTCATATTATCAAAGTAATATCTAGTTAATTATACCCCCAAACTTTAAGTATCCCCATAGTAGAAATAAAGTTCTCAAGAATCCTTTCCTTTTTACCTTTTTATGTTTCTCTTGAGTTCTGTGTTTGGAGGTCGAATTTTTTGTTCAGATCTGGTCTTTTCATTAGAAATAGGTGAAATTCACCTATATCATTGAATTACCATCTTCTTCCCTGCAGGATAATGCTCATTCTAGCTGGATAGGTTATTCTTGGCTGTAAACCAAGTTCCTTTGCCTTTTGGAATATCTGGTTCCAGGCCCTTCGATCCTTCAATGTGGAGGCTGACAGATCATGTGTGATTCTAATTATTGATCCTAGGTATTTGCATTGTTTCTTTCTAGCTGCTAGCAGAATTTTTTCCTTGGTGCGATAGTCCTGAAATTTAGCCACAATATTCCTTGGGGTTTTAATTTTGGGGTCTCTTTCAGGAGCTGATTGTTGAATTCTTTCAATGGTGATTTTGCCTTCTGATTCTACAATCTCAGGGCAGTTTTCTTTCAGGATTTCCTGGAAGATGGTGTTTAGATTCTTTTTTTCATCATGGCTATCAGGAAGTCCAATAATCCTTAGATTGTCTCTCCTAGATCTATTTTCCAAGTCAGTTGTTTTTCCTAGGAGATATTTCATATTTTCTTCTAATTTTTCATTTTTTTGTTTTTGTTTGACTCATTCTTGAAGTCTTATTGAGTCATTCACTTGCATTTGTTCAATTCTTATTTTTAAAGTGTTGTTTTCTTCAGTTACCTTTTTAAGCTCCTTTTGTAACTGGCCAATTGAATTTTTTTGTTCATTGCACTCTTTTTCCACTTCATTAATTTTATTTTTCAATAAATTGGTGTCTTTTTCATATCTCTTTTGTAGGGCATCATATCCTTCTTGCAAGATACTGTATCCTTCTTACACTGATTTCAATTTATTTTACCATTTATCCTCCAGCTCTTTTATGAGGTTCTTTATGCAATCTTCCAGAAAGGCCTTTTGAAAAGGGGACCAGTGATGGTCCTTAATAACTTCCTTTGAAGTTTTGTCTAAAGGAACCTCAGGATCTGGGGTCATCCCTTCTTTCTCTTGATAAAATTCTATGGTGAGAGCTCTCTTTTGCTTCTTCATTTTTTTTTAGACAGCGTGGATGTCTCTTTAAGGCTCAGGAAAAAAAACGGTGGCCGAAGATCTTTGCCCTGAGGCAATTCGGTGAACTAACTTAAGGTGCTGGGCCAGTGGGGGCTAGGAGTAATTCTGAATTACTCCTTAAACAAGGCAAGTCTGCCAGAACACCTGCCCACAATCAGGGCAGAGTGTCCGGAGTGCCTCAGATAAACTCCAGGTGTTTGGAGTTTAGAGTTTGGAGTTTCTGCCACAATGAGCTGAGTTCCACCCTCACTTCCGGCTTACACCCAAATCCACTGTTTATCCCTCTGTCCGAGTTTAACAAACCTGATATGAAGTTCTTCAGAAAGCAGTGTCCAAATATTTCTGGATTCGTTGACTTGAAGATCAGTTCAGAGGCTTATTTTATTGTTGGTTTGAGAGAAGATGGGAGGAGGACGCAGAGAGTCACCTTTTCACACCTCCATCTCAAAGTTGTATGTCTTTACAACATTGTCACTGTAGTAACTGTTCTCTTGGTTCTGTTTACTTCACTCTGCTTCAGTTCATGCAAGTTTTCCCAGATTCTTCTAAAGCTAGGGAATGAAACTATCTGCCTCCATCAGTTCTTACAGCATGATAATATCCCATCCCATTTATATAACATAATTGTTTAGCCATTTTCCCATTTATTGTCACTTATTTAGATTCCCATTCTTCACCACCTCAAAAAGAGCTTGTCAATTTTTTGTGCATACTTAAGAGTTTGTTTTACTTAGGACTAATCCATCTGTACTCTCCCTCATCTTCCCTTTCCCTTCAATTTCACTATTAATGTATTTTTGTACTGAATAAACTGAAATGTAATTTTGTGTCCAGTTATATATGTGTGTATGTATTCTTCTTTTTCAGATGAAAGTTCAGTGTTTGCTGCTTTCTCCTACTCATTTACCCTTGTTTGTATACAGTTCTACTTGAACACCTTGCCTAACCCTTTCCTTTCCTGCCACCCTTCCCCAAATTCCAGTATATTCTTCTTCCCTTTTCTTTCCATACTTCTCTTAAGTTCATCAAGAACCAGTCTAGGGCCTTTTCTAATTAGACTTTCATGGTTAGATGCCACAGAGCAGGTGTCAATGCTTTAACTGTGTATATGTTATTAAAACCACTTGGACCTCATCCATCCTTATTAAAAGAAATACTAACCTTTTCTGTGGAATAGTAGCACCTCTGGTATAAAGACTTGCTAAGCCCTTTTCAGAGCTGCTCATCCACCTTTGCTGTCCACCTAATTCTCATCTGTGGCTCTAAGAACCTGTGGCATATACAGCAGCCATACCCCAGCAAAACTGTCTCAGAAAAAGGGGTAAATCAAGTTGAGGGTACCCTACAAGCCTGATGAGGTAGAGGGATGTCTAATTCAACATGTGGAGACTTCCCTTGGCAGAATAGGTGGATGAGAACAATTTGCTTTAATGAACATGAAGGCAGCTGAAGCAGGTGCTTAGAACTTGGACAGACAGTGAAGATATCAAGGTCATCCACTAAATCTTGGGCCATCTCCAGTTGTTTTAACTCTCACTGGAATTTGATGACTCTGGAAGAGAGAGTGAGATTGATGGCAACTCTGCCTCACTTAAATCCATTTCATGCTCAGGTCAAGACAATTCAAGATATCATTAGTCCCCTTTGAAAATAAAGAATGAACTAGTCTTGTCTTCAAGGAGCTTGCATTCTGCTGGGAGAGCACAATATGTACTCAAATGAGTGACTTTATACAAAAGGTCATTTCAGGAAAGAGCACTAGCAACCAGGGAGTTGCCAAAAAGACTTTTCACTGGAGGTGGCAGCTGAGCTTATTTTTCAAGATAGCAGCTGCAGAGGGGGGAGGGGCAGATCTCAAAGGCAGAGAGAGATGAGGAGGGAATATTTTTCAAACATGAGAGATCATCTATACAAAGGCATGACAATAGGAGATAACATGTGTGGTTTAAGCAACAATTGTTTGTTTAGTTATTTTTGGTTTTGTTTTGTTTTGTTTTTTTCTGAAAGGTAGTGGGTGAAGAGGAGTAATGTGAAATAAATCCAGAAAGGCAGCTGGAAATTGAAGAGTTTGTATTTTAACTCGAGGCAGTTGGTAGGGAGCCAATGACCCCCACTGGGGTTTTCTTGGCAAAGATACTGGAGTGGTTTGCCATTTCTTTCTTTGACTCATTTTACAGATGAGGAAACTGAGGCAAATAGAATGAAGTAACTTGCCCAGATTCACAGGGCAAGTAAATATTTGAGGCTGGATTTGAACTCAGATCTTCCTGAATCCAAGCCCAGTGCAATCCCTGCACCACCTAGCTGCCCTTATCTGGAGTGTAGCATGCACTTAATAAATATTTGTTCACTGATGGATTGACAAAACCACAACTATCTGAAATTATAGTCTAAGAATATTGCCCACCAATAGGCTATCCCTCTTTAAAATATTGCTGATACTTGCAGTAATTGATGAAAACAGGGGCACTGGCCCCAGAAGACATCAGCCATAAAGCAGAAATGTTCATTAGGAACAAATTTCTTGTCCTTTCCCATTAGAATATTAATAGTAATTCATTCATTCTATTAGCTTCGTTTTTGAGAGACTGAGATATATAGGTCTGAAAAGTGTTGATGTGAATGAATATTAAAAGTACAAAAATTTAGTGCAAAAACTCACACAAATGGGAATTGGGGGCTGAAGATAAATTGTTCTCTTCACAATTTTACCAGGAATTGGTCCACTAAATGTGGCATTTGGTTAGCACAGATAATGAGGTCTTCAATGTTAAGTGTAGTTAGCAGAGGAATTGATAAAAATTAATCCCTGAGGCAGGCAGGAAGAAGACATTGATAGAAATCACTTTAGGGCCTTGGTCGAACCCTTTGCAGAAGTCTTCCAGTCTGAAATCCAAGTTATGTCAAATCCCTGGAACCCACGCTCTGTAGGGCTCTTGAGCAGTCTCACCTTGCCATGCCCTGTCAGAAATCCCAGTCATGTCCCTGAGGTCACAGTTTCCCTATAAAATCTACTTAAGGACCATCCTGTGTCTGCTGCCTTCCTTTGGGTCAGTCTGCCATGTCAGGCCCTCTGCCTCATGTTGTCTTTTCCCTTCCCCTTCCCCTATACCCCCATGGTATCTCCCCTAACTCCACCATGCTTCCCAACCTTATTTCTCCTTCTTATAGCTAACTTTCTTAGGGTGTTTCATAACTTACCATTCCTAGTATCTATTGAATCCCTTTATTTTTTCTATAATCTCTCTCCTAAATAACTCTATCTTTTGCCAAAGGGAATGGCCATTGTGAATTCTTCATATGACCAAGCCCCAACTTTTGACATCATATACATTATTTTGGTCCTTGAACCACATCATTTGGTGCTGAACCCCACATCATAAACCACATCACTGGTAGTCAAGAATGTTCAGAAAACCTGAGTCTCCTTATCTCTTCAAAGTTTACCATCAGATGCAACTGCTCTGGCTAACAATAGAGCAGGGAAAAGACTTGGATCTAGAATCATAGGACAAGGATTCAAATCTCAGTTCTTTTATTTACTAGATGCATGACTTTGAAGGAGTCACTTCTGGATAAACTTCAGTTTCAACATCTACAAAAGGGAAATAATAATTCCAAGAAGAAGGAAAGCATTTTGTAAACCTAAAACCATGATACAAATGTGATCTGTTTTTATTAACTCTGGTAGCAGATATTGGAACTTCCTCATATTTCAGTCAAATTTGTTTATGCAAAAGTTCCTAACCTAATTTTTTTTATGTGTAATGGGTCCCTTTGACAGTTTGATGTGAAGCTCCTTTCTCAGAACAATGTTCTTAAATGTTCAAAATAAAATATGTAAGATTTTAAAGGAAACCAATTGGATTGAAAAAAAGTTATCAAAATATTTTAAAAATAACTTCAGAAATAAGACTTTAGGTCCAGAATAAGACCTATGCTCTAAGAAGACCTCAAATTTAGAAAATACAGACATTGAATGCCTAGACTATCTTGAAAAAAAATTCTAAATATTATTCTGAGTTACCTGGTAAATACTGAACTTAGCCAACTGTTAGCACGTGCCCATCAGGTCTTTTCAATATACCCAAATCTCTCAGTCAGTATCATCCTATTTCCCCATCCCTGACTACAATGACAAATAGTAATGATATGCAATTTTGTTTTTTGCTTACAGTATAATCTGCTCCATCAACATACATAGTGAATCAAATGAGTTGCTGGAGGAAGTTGCTTTTTTGGCAATTATCTTGCAAATATTATCATCATTATCATATGAATAACAAGCCCATTGGTCATATTATCCTCAGGGTATGTAAGGTCAAATTCATGAGTTGTAAACCTGGACCCTGGGATAAGCAGCCTGTGGTTTAGACCACATTGTCCCTTTGTCCCCAGAGCTGAACTCCTAGGCTTTTCCAAATAGGTGAGAAATAAAGGTATTGATAATAATAGTGACATTCTAGGAGCTAGAAGCTAGATTTAGAGGAATTAGGGAGAGAATGGTAACTAGCCTGTGTATACATGATAACCAAATCAGTATGTCTTAGCAAAAACAGGTGCTTGTAAATATGCTGTCCAACCAGACTGTTCAGTTTTCTTATGCAAGAGATATCTTAATGAAATCTCAAATTCATTAATTCTGTGGACCTTTTAGAAAGAAAAAGCACATGTTTTTCCTTTCCTGCTTTAGTTATACTGTATCTGATATTATTAAATTCTTCTTTTAACAATCAGCATTTTCAATTAGGTATAGGTATAGGCAACAGTGTGCTGCAGTCAGCTAGAACAGGCTCAGGAGAGCTGATTGTGAAATTTTCAATGTGAGCATTTACACCTTAGAAATCAGAAATTGGCAATTGTTTGATTTATTGTTTTGTTGATTTTCTACACTTAAGAAAGTAAAGAAAAATTTTAATAATATAGATTTTTTTTTTTTTTGCTTTGGCAATTGAGGTTAAGTGACTTGCTCAGGGTCACACAACTAGGAAGTGTTAAGTGTCTAAGGCCAGATTTGAACACAGGTCTTCTTAATTTCAGGGCTGGTGCTCAATCCACTGCACCATCTAGCTGCCCTGTATAGATTTAAATTTTAAAGTGTGTTGAGCATACTTCTGTATCCCATACTCTCTATCTCTAACTCTCATTCCCCATCCTTCCCACTTATCTCCCGTTCCCCCATTTCCCACTCCATAAAGCTGATTGTTAAAAATTTACCAGCACACTTCTGGATACAAACAGATATATATTCCCATTTATTTTTGTAGCAAAAAGGAATAATTACCAAATAGAAATACAAATTGGATTTATACTCCTGTTGTCAAGACTGATCTGACAATAGCTGCTTATACTTCTGTTGTCAAAAATAATCATTTGTTTGAAGCAAAATGTTCTATCCTTGATCAGACATGTTCATGCATAAATGAAAGTATCTTTTAATTTCTACAATCATTCAAATTTCACACATCCTTCATTTTGTATTAGTGACCAGACTCAACCAACATTTTCTCACATGGGTAATCAAAGCATTGTCCTAATGTATAACAGAACACTTCAATTGAATGAATGCATATAGTAGTGGGAAGGAAAAGTAAGGGAAAGGGAGGAAAGGAGATAAAAATAAATGCAGTCCAGTTACTAATCAGAGCTAGAAGCTCTGTCGTGAGCAAGTCACTTCATATCCCTGGGCCTCAGTTTCCTCATCTATAAAATGAAGGGGGTAACTTGTGAGTTCCCTTTCAATTCTAAATATGTGATCTATGAGATCTAGGAGATTCAAATTCTCTAGAATCCAAAGGTCAATGAAGCTAAGATGTAAAGGAACCCAGTCCCTCCTCTCCATTCTCTCCCACCATTTTTGGTCATTATGAAGATGTTCTATTTCTAAGTACTTTCAGAAGGTGATACATGTATTGCAAAGGTGTATGGAAAAAGAATAGAGATTAGATGTATGATTTCATGAATAGAGAGAACTCCTAGATAAGAGAATTCCCTTTATCAATTTGGGTCAGTAACTTTTCCAAAACTTGTAGTCAAGAGAGTTGTCTAGCAGAGGTGTCAAACTTGTGGCCTGCTAAACATTCCCTAGTATGGCTGAACGAGATTAAAAAGTGAGAAATATATATAAATATAGATATATATTCTATACATCTATATAGATATCTATATAGTTTGTATATTAGTATATAGTATATATACTATATATATAAAGCTATAGCATATGTAGCTGTAGATATATCTAGATATAAATATATAGAGAAAAATATAACAGGACATAGATAATTGTTGATGTTGTGTGGGATAAAAATACGATTCCTGATTCAAAATCATTACTCAGAGATCTCTCAAAGTGAAGATTAGAAGTTTATTTGAATTTTGCAAAATTCTGGACAGTCATTCTTCGGGACACGCCAAGGAAAGGAAGGAATGCCGCTTTTTCTCATTTTGGGGCTCATCCTTATAGAGAGAGGGGGAGAAGCCCACTCCCAGAACCTGCCAATCTCCAGAACAAAGCACTTCCTGCCCCCTCAAGACCCACAGATATCAAGCAGACTTTTTGCAAATAGGTAAATAGCAGATAGGTTCCAGTCAGCCTGGTCTGCCTTTGATATTCTAAAAGGCCACAATTTATCTCTTCCTGCAATAGGATTCCCAATGAAAAATCCTACTAATCTCTCACAATCATTATTCTGAGAAGTCCTCAGTTTCCCATCTCACTCAATGTGGTACAAAAATTGCAGGAATGATGTGAACTCTAACAGAGTCCATTCTGTTTCCATTACCTTTCCATCCAGGTAAATCCTAACCATTGTCAACTTTATCACACCTGAAGGGAAGCCATGTTTGTTCATTTGACTAAAGCATACTCAATGCATCAAGTCAGATAAGGGATCCTTCTTCCTTGAACAGGTACACTAGACACATTCCTGCCTTACAAATAACCTTTGGGACCAAAACAACCTCATTATCCTGTATTAGCATACTCTATTTCCTCCTATCCCTACTGCAGTTGTTGACATGGGCATAATGTGCATGTGAGTTTGTCCTCCACTAGATCCTTACCTAACTACTCTTTGTCTCATTTTTAAATGGCCCCTTTTGCTCATGCTTAATCATTTTGATCAGCTTGTAAGCCTTTTTAATGACAATAAACTATGATAATGATAACACCTTTATGTGAGTTTTTCACATTCCGAACCACTCTCCCAGAACCTGGTACTTCATCAATTGTAATATGTGGTTTTCTTTCTTTTCTTCTTCTTTCTTTTTTTCTTTCTTTCTTTCAGCTGAGGTAATTGGGGTTAAGTGACTTGCCTAGGCTCACACAGCTAGGAAGTGTTAAGTGTCTGAGACCAAATTTGAACTCAGGTCCTCCTGATTTCAGGGCTGGTGCTCTATCCACTGTGCCACCTAGCCGCCCCTAATATGTGGCTTTCTAAGTCAGTATGACTTCAAAAATCCTAATGTATGGTTTAGAGTTTGAGTTTGGCGTCATTGGCAACATTGAGGGGTTCCATGATTTTGCCAGGGTCTTGCTGCCTAAGGTTTGAGGCTGGTCTTCTGAGCCTAAGGCTAGCCCTCCATTTATTGCCACCTGTCTTTGAGCCAAGTTAGATTACAATACAGATAGCAAAGTAAAAATCACCAGGAAAAAAACTCATATAGGAATGTTAGTCAGAACAAAACTGTAGGAAGCTCCAAGTAATTCTGTTTTCTAAAGCAAATTAGAACTCTGTTTGCATTTGTGGGTGTCAGAGGGTAATGAGCACACAAAAGATACCCCGCAGTGTAACTTCTGCAGGGAGCTGGAGGGAGGAAGAATGGAAAAGTGAGCAACATGACTTGTGTAATCTAGAAAAGGTTTGCTCATCCAGTGTAAGGTGCCCTTGGGTCCTGCCGGGGTGTCACCCCATGACCTGTTTATGTAGAGTTCCAGAGAAATCCATTAGGAAACTGGCCAGTTTTCCACCCTTAGTTATTACATCAGCTGCTATTGGGTTTCAGCTACACAACTTCAGAGGCATCTCTGGAGAATAGTGAAAAGGGCTGATTACTTTGGGAGACCCTGTGCTGCTGGCAGAGGGGACACTGACTCAGGGAGGCAGTTATAGGGTGGAGGGAGCCCATAATGAGAAAGCTCTGGTTACCATTCACTCCTTTTAACTACATCTCCACCCAGCCCCAACCCCAGAGGAAAATACCACATCCCCCAGGCTGCCTTTTTTTCCAAATTTATTTTCAAAGCTTGCCCTTTGAGACACTTTTAATACTGAGTTCACCTGAACAATGATGTTAGAGAGTGTGTACAGAAAGGGAGGAGGGGAGAAAGATAATTGTGATTTTCCCTTGGCCCTAGCATCTCCCAGCCTCAGGGGGGAAAAAAGTGTTCAAAATAACTTCAACAATTGCCCCTCAAAATCAGACTTGAATAGGGAGAGAGAAAAGCTACAGAGAAAAGAGAAAAAGCTATAGAATTCCTGATGCAATCAAAACAACCGGATGGACCCAGAAAGGGATTTTCAGGAGATTAGAGCAGAGTTAGTTCTAGTGCAATTTCAGCCTGCTTAATCCATTCATGGAACCATAACATTTTTCTAGGGAGAAAGGGAACTTTGAGAGAATAAACAACAGGGTAGTGTTGTAGAAAGAAAACTGGCTCAGGAATCCAAAGATAGTAACAGCTTGCCTTTGTATAGAACTTTAAGCATTATTGATCATAGCTTTTGAGCTAGAGGGAATCTATGAAGACACTAAGTATAACTCTCTTATTTTTATTGATGAGAAAACTGAGGCAGAAATAAGGTTTTTTTGGTATAAATACAAGATAATTAATAAATTACTAAACTATTAAGTGCTTGAGGTAGGATTTGAATGCAGGACCCTAGAAGGAAAGAAACAAACCTTTATTGAGCACCTACTATGTGCCATAAAAAAATCTTATTTCATTTGATCCCCACAATAATTCTAGGAGTTAGGTACTATTGTTATCCATATTTTAGCTAATTCAGGTAGAAGTAAGTGAATTGCCAGTGTCTCATAGCTCATAACAGTCTGAGGTCAAATTTGAATTTAGGATTTCCTGACTTTATCAAGTAGGTCACCTAGATACTTTTACTTACAAAGTGTCCTTCTCATGACAACTTTATAAAATATGTTGCAGTATATATAAGTGTGTGTAATGTATCTATGTATATATGGATATATTATATTATATAATGTGTTATATATGTATATATGATAGCATATTATATTATGTATTATATATTATATATATAAAGTATAACCACATTTTATATATAAAGAAATTGAAATACAGAGATGTTAAGTTACTATTCTATAATCACACAGCCAATCAGTATTTGAGGCAAGATTTGGACCTCTGGCTCCTGTTCTAAGTCCAATACTCTTTCCTCTCTACACTGCTAGGTCTCACAATCTCTAAGGTCTTTTCCAATCAGAATTAAAATCTCACTCTCCTAATACCTCATCTAATTCTCGTTTTGTTGCAACATCTGTCTCTCCTAGCGTTTCTATAAACATGTTCAAATAGATGGAAGAGACTGTAGGGAATTGTGCCTGAGGGCTAACATATGTAAGTTATGGAAGCAATGGACAAATGGAAGAAATTCTTGAAATGGTGTTTCAAAAAGACCTTGAGTGGAGCAGATCCTAATGGCAAAGCTCTGCTTGTAGGATTAGAGAAGGTATTCATGAGATAGACTTTAGAGGAAATCCAGTGTAAACTCCTCAGTTTACAAAAGGAAGGAACTGAGACTTCCAAAAGTACAATAAGGCTAAACAGAAAATAAGTAGCCAAATCAATATTTGCACCCCTCTCTCAGATTCCAAAGCCATTGTTGTCTTGGTCTGGGACTGAAAGGATCTCCATGGCCTGACTCCAAGAAGCATGCTCAAATTTTCTGTGCTACCATAAGCTCTCTTGAAGAACCCACAAAAAGAGAATTAATTTGGCAATCTCTAGAAAGTTCTATGCTGTCATATACATTCTCTTAACTATCAAGACCAGGTAATTTTTTTTTTGCTTTCTTTAGATCTACTTAGCACCATACCTAAGGCATTGGGTAAGTGCTTAACTGATTGACCATCTCTAAGCAATGAATGTTTCAATGAGATTGGCAATGACTGTGGATGGAATAGTCAATCTCTTATAAGGTATGATTTGAAGAGTAATGAAAGAGACTATTCCACCCCAAAATATTCTTATCAACCTATCAGGGTGGGTGAACATGATACATTAAGTCAGTTAAGTGATAAAAACCATAATCAAGATTACTTGCCATTAACACCTTAGGTTTAAATTAGTTTATCAGCTTAGCTGGGTGGACCTAGAGCTACTAAGTATCTGAGATAGATTTTGAACTCACATCTTCACCACTGTAAGCTGGAGTCTATCCATTATGCTACTTAACTGCCCAGGACAGGCATTATATCTGTGATTTTATTGGTATAAAGAAGTCCCAGGCTAGGAAACCCTTTGGATCAGTGTCGGTTGACCCCTTCTCTTCAAGGCAGCTAGATAGTTCAGTGGCTAGAGCATTGGGCTTGCAATTAGGAAAATGTGAGTGCAAATCTCACCTCAGAAATTTATGAGCTGTGTGACCCTAGGCAAGTCACTTCATGTATTTTCCTTAATCCATTGAAGAAGGAAATGGCAAAGCATTCCAGTATCTTTTGCCAAGAAAACTCCATAGACAATATGGTCCATGAGATCAAGAAAAGTTGGACACAAGTGAACAACAACATTTTCTCTTCAACTTGGAATTTTAAAGAGCTGCTTGATACATAGAGAAGTGGAAATGATTTGTCCAGTGTCACATAGCAAGCGAATGTGTATAGTGATGTGGGTAAAAATCTTTGCAAAACCAAAAAATGCTATATTAAGATGAGTTTTTATTACAGGGCACTGTCCTAGGCACCATGAATGATCCTAAAGAGTATAAGACATGGTCCTTGCCTACAAGAAACCTAAAATTCAATTTGGAAAATAAGATATAAAACAAATGCAAAATTAAAGGCAATACAAACACCTTTTGAGCCAGAGATCCTACTGAGAGATAGAAATCCCAATGAGATTAAAGGCAGAAAGACACCATGTATACTGAAATAATCATAGCAGGACTATTTAAAGTAGCAAAGAACTGAAAAAAAAATGGATGCCCATATTTTAGTCAAAATCTGAATTTGGACAGATCTACCTGGTTTTGAGGTATCTTTATCTTATCCACTACTTCTCAGGAAAAGATCTGGAAAATTCCTGAACGTGGGGATCTGACTCAGTAGTGTACCACAGTAAGATTTCTAGAGGACTAAGGATGCTGAGGAAGCTTGAGGATGCTGTTTGTTTGCCCTTCATTTGCTAGTGCTGGTGGTTTCTCCTAAAATAACTCTATGTATAGATGCTAATATAACCCATTTGATACACATTGTGTTACCCCATAGAACGTAAGATCCTTGAGGACAAGACTTCATTTTTCATTTTCATTTTCAAAGATCAGTGATATCTTGGGATGATGTCTTGACCTGAGTATGAAATGGAATTAAATGAGGAAGAGTTACCATGAGTCTCACTCTCTCTTCCAGAATCAGCAAATTCCAGTGGCAGGACAAAAGGTGATGGCTCAGGATTTAGTGGATGATTTCAGCATCTTTGATATGTGTTCAAACTCTAAGCACCTGCTTCAGCTGCTTTCATGGCCATTAGAGCAAATTGTCCTCATCCACAGATCCTGCCCCAAGGGAAGTCTTCACCTGCTTGGGTTAGGCATCCTTCTACCTCATCAGCATATGTAAGGTAAAGCCTATAGGTTACCCTCAATTTGATTTAGCCTATCTGCTGAAACAGCTTTACTGGGGTGTGGTTGCTGTATATGCCAATTTCTTGGAGCCACAGGTGAGAGTTGGATGCCAGGTGGGCATCAAAGTTGAATAAGCATCTCTGAGAAGGGTTTGTCAAGTCCTTACACCTAGTCCTCCTGAAAGAAGGTTAGCACTCCCTTTGATAAGGATGGAAGAGGTCCAAGTGGCCATGATAGCACTTATATGGCTAAGCTTTTGCCACCAACTCTGAGGCATCTAACCATGAAAGAATCATGAAAGCCCTCACAGTAGAAGTATTAGTTCTCCCTGAGGATCCATGAGGATGCTAATTATGTGGGAACAATAGAGAAGATGACAGAGTAAAAGGGGGAGGACAAACAAAGGGAGGATGGACAAATACACCAGGGACAAACCATCAGTTTCACAGTTTTGCCTTCGTTTCTATAATTCAAGTTATTTAAGAACATCCTGTCTTTGGAACTTGGCTTCCCAAACTTGTGGCTCCTCTCCTGTTCTATTGACTAAAAAAAGGGTCATTGCTCACTGTCCTAAAATTCCAGACAGGAAAAGCAGATCAGCTCAATGTTAGTTTTATAACTGGATTTGCTCTACCTCAGGTCAAGCATCATTTTCTCCTTAGTGATTGTTTCTGGGAGGTGACACCAAGATGTTCCCATTGCCCCAGTCACAATTCTTACAACATTCAATTACCCAGGTTTATTAGACCCTTTTCAGCTACTTTATTGCTCTCTCTCTCCATAGTGACCCTAATCTTCAGCTCTCCTCCTCCTGCTTTCTACAGGGTTATTGCTCGTCAAAGAAAAGGTCACTACTGACTCAAACTGAAAATAAGAGAGAGGCAGCAGAAGACCAAGTTCAGGCTCTAAAGTCCATTCCCATCAGTCACCTCACTTAAATGTAAATGAAGATGGATGAAAGGGGCTTAGGTACTTGCTGTTCCTATAACCTCTTGCTTATTCCTCCTGCCAAGCTGCCTGTTTCTAAACCCAATTGTCAAAAAGAAGCAATCAATCATTCAACAAATATGCCTTGAACTTTGTCTTAGGACAATATAGCATCGTGCATGGCTTACTTGACTTGGTGGGGGAAAACATGGATTCAGATCCTGCCTTTGACATTTATTAACTATGCAACCCTATTTTCATTGTTGTTCAGTCATTTTTCAGTCTAGTCCAACTCTTCATGACCCTATTTGGGGTTTTCTTGGCAAAGATACTGGGATGATTTGCCATTTTTTCTTCAGCTCATTTTATAGATGAGGAAACTGAGGTCCCATAGTCCATGGCCACACAGCTAGATTTGAATTCGAGTCTTCTTAACTCAGGCCCTGTGCTCTTGTTACTATACCATTTAGCAGTAGGTGGTATCCTATTCACCCATTTAAAATCTTAACCTTAGTTCCCTCATCTGTAAAACGGGGGAGGTGATCAATAATCAAATGAAATGACATGTGTAAAGGCCTTTACAAAACTATAAAATGCTGAGTGTATGTATATAAAAATATAATGAAATCCTATGCACTTATTTAAAATCTGAACCTTAGTTCCCTCACCTGTAAAATGGGGAAAATGATCAATGTTCAAATTAAATTACATGTATAAAGGCCTTGAAAAAATTGTAAAATGCTAAGTTTGTGTATATATACCACCTCACACACACACACACACACACACACACACACATATAAACTGTTGTTGTTTGGTTA
>JAJPUD010004926.1:22822-40024 GCA_023553655.1 Myrmecobius fasciatus | reverse complement strand
ACACACACACACACACACACACACACACACACACACACACACACACATAAACTGTTGTTGTTTGGTTATTCTATTTGTGATCCCTTTAAGGTTTTCTTGACAAAGATATTATATAGTTTGACATTTCCTGCTTCAGGTCATTTTATAGATGAGGAAACTGATGGAAATAGGGCTAAGTAATTTCTCCAGGTTCACATAACTAGTAAGTATTTGAGACTGGATTTGAATTTTGTTCTTTCTGATTCCAGGATTAATATTTTATCCACTTTGCCACCCAGCTGTCCATCCTAGGCACCATGGATGGTCCTTCCCCACAAGAAACCTAAAGTTCAATTTGGAAAACAAACTATAAAGCACACATAAAATATAAAAACAATATAAATACCTCTTGTCCCAGAAATCTGCTGAGGAGCATATAACCCAAGAATGTCAAAGATAAGGAAAAAAGATACCAAAATATCCATAGCAGGACTTTTTGTAATAATGAAAAACTGAAAACAGAATGGGTGCTCACTGTTTGAGAGGATGGCTGAACAAATTTTTGTATATAAATATAATGGAATATTATTGCAACATAAGAAAAATTAATATGAGGAAGTCAGAGAAAGATGGAAAGACTTGTGGGAAATGATGCAGAATGAAGAACCAGGAAAACAATTCCTACAATAATTCAAATGAAAAGGAAATTTAAAAAGAAGTGACTAATGAACACTATGATAATGCTGTAGGTTGGGTAAGTTTGATGATCCTTTGAAAGGCTTTGAAGAAGATTTGAAAAATGCAACCCTTTCATTTTCTTTAGAGATAGAAAAGATTGAGGGGGATGGATTATCTTTGGGTGAGAAATATTGCATTTGCTATCAATAATGGTCATTCTATTAGTTTTGCTTAGTTATTTCACAAAGGAAAGTTCACTTGAGTGTGCATTGCAGTGCCTAAAAATGAATTATTTAAAACAAAAAGATAGCAATAAAACTTAAAAGAAAAAGAAAATTATCTAAGATTTACTCTTGTCAGAGACTCTCTTGCTTGACACAGTGAATCAACATTTGTCTACACACACCAATCAGGAGATTTTCTCCTTTTCTTGAATCATAAATCCCTTACCTAGAAAATATGAAAGTGTTTGTTTGACACCTCTTCATGATCCATTTTATAGTTTTATTAAAGTGGCAAAAATGAAACAGAAATCCTTAAATAAATTCTTGGATCTAAAGCTACTTTCTGATGAGGAATGCTCTCCCAAAGATGAGACTAGTCTTAGACATGCACAAGGAATCTTCTATACTTCTTCAAAGATCCCAGGAGGCACCATTAAATTTTCTTCCCCATACTTTATATATGTTAATTCTTTTGACTCTCATAACAACCAGTGGAGATGGGAGCTATTATTATCCCCATTTTATAGATGAGAATACTGAGGGCAGAGATAAAATGACCTGTCCAAAGTCACACACTTAGTACATGACTTGAACTCAGATCTTGACTGCAAGTTCTGAACTCTCTCCACTCAAATAAGCATAGTATTAAAGAGAGAGAGAGAGAGAGAGAGAGAGAGAGAGAGAGAGAGAGAGAGAAGGTTGAAGGAAATAGCAAGGATTAGGAAAAATTTCCTGGAGGAGGTGATACCTGAGCTAGAAAGGACTTAGAGGGGAATAAAAGGAGATTAATCTAAGCTTGTCCAAATGCCAGAAGTGGAATATGAAGGGTCACATTTAAGGAAAAACTAGTTGTCCAGCTTGGCTGGAATGTTGAATATAAAGTGAGACACAATGAAGTAAGTCTGGAAAGATATGTGAAGAGTATTAAGTGACAAGCTAAAGAGTTTGAATTTTGTCCTCTTGGCAATAGGGTGCCACTGAAAGTTTTTGAGCAGTTTTCTGAGATTGAAGGATTGTAATTAGTAATTAGTTCCCCCCACTCCACAGCAAGGGAGCCAATTAGGGGGTTCTTGCAGGTAGGAGTCAATTATAACTTGCACTAGAATTATTCAACATGAATGGAGAGAGAGGGATAAATTTGAGAGATACCTAGAGAGAAAAGCTGAACAAGATCTCAGGGATCATGAAGTCCATCTCCTACCCATTTTAGTAAAAAGTGAGACCCATTCCTTCTTTACCTATTTTTCTTAGAATCCTTGTTTCCTTCAAAGCTTAGCTCAAGCTCTGCTTCCTGTATTAGATCTCCCCAAATGCCCCTCTGGCAAATGCCTACCCTGAAAATTGCCCTACATATAATATTTTATGCATATTTACAGATGTACATGTTGATTCCCACAAATAGTATATAAACCTCCTGTCAACTGGGACACTTTCATTTTTGTTTTCATATTCTCAGCACCAAATATAGTGCCTGGCACATGGTTGTTGGGTTATTTTCAGTCATGTCTTAGTCTTTATGATCCCTTTTGGGGTTTCCTTGGCAAAGATACTGGAACAGCTTGCCATTTCCTTCTCCAGTTCATGTTACAAAAGAGAACACCGAGGCAAACAGGATTAAGTGACTTGCCCAGGGTGGAACAGCTAGTAAGTATCTGAGGCCAGATTTGAACTCAGAAAGATGATTTTTTTCTAACTCCAGGCCTGACATTCTATGCACTGAGCCATCTAGTTACTATACTTGGCACATAGCAGGTATAAATATATAATAGCAATAAATAAATAAATGTTATTTATAAAATAAATACATGTTGATTGATTCATTGTCCAAGGAGTAATAGGTAGGGACATTTCCACTGAACTACAAAAAGTTTTTATAGCAGGGTAATAGAAGAATGAATGAATGAAAAACATTTTTAAGCACTTACTGCTACGTGTCAGGTGTAAGACAGATAGCTGGCTCAGGGGATAGAGCACTGGGTTTGGTGTCTGGAAGACCTGAGTTTAAATGTAGCCTCAGATACTTATTAGCTGTGTGATACTGGGCCAGTAAAAATCTCTGTTTACCTTAATCCAATGTCTCTGATAAGAAAACTCCATGGACAATATTTGTGTGCTGTAGTCCATGAGGTCAAAAAAAGTCGGATACAACTGAATGACTGAACAATAACAGGTTATGACAAGTCCTATGCTAAATATTATATAAATGCAAAAATGAGATAGCATCTGTTTTCCATTTGTGGGAGAAAACACATAGGGAAAGTGGGGGCCAGAGAATGATCCTTTGGTCTACGAAATCATGAGGGTAAGTTGAACCATAGGCAGTTTAGTGATGCTCTTTTTCACAGAAACCATGATAATATTGATTGGATTAATGTTCTCAAAGCAAGAAATAGAAACCTATAAAGTGATGTGAGTGAGGGTAAGAGTAGTAATAGAAAGAAAATGGCTGGGGTAGATAGTTGGATAGGATGTGAAATGGGATCTGGCCTGAGACTAAATACACATAGTTAACTATGTGAGCTTGCACAGACTCTCAGTTATTTACTTAGTCCCAGGACAGGAATTCTAAAATTTTGAAGGGGATAATCTCTGGCAGTCTAGTATTGGAGGTAGGGAGTATATGAAAGCTGGACAGATGACAAGATAGTTGTGATGAGGTAGCTAGCTGGGACATGAAGTCTAGAAAGATAGACTGAGGACAAATTATGGAGGCTCTTGAATGACAGGGGAAAGACAATAATGAAAACCATTGCAGTTCCTGTAGCTTTTGCTCCCACTCAAGCAACTAATTGGGATTTGTGCAGAGAACCACCAAGTATGATGTCACCTGGGTCTCCTTGTTTCTGGCAAAGCAAGACAAGGAGACTGTAGAAATGATTCTGTTTTGGACAAAGCCAGAAAAGTGTCTCTGAATTAGCGGTTCTTAATTTGGGGCCTGCTAACTTTTTGAAAAATATTTTGATAACTATATTTCAAAATAATTAGTTCTTTTTATAATCCTACACAGTGTATTTTATATATTTAAAAACATCATCCTGAAAAGGAGTCCATAAACTTTATCAAACTGCCAAAGGGGTCCAAGACCCCCTAAAAAACTATGAACACCGACTTTAAGACTAATCTTGCCTTGAATGTGTGGCTTGCCGCCAATGAAGTTCTGTTTTCTCTCAAGTGTAAGTTTAAATTTTTTTAATCTCTTTTCCTTGGCCCAGTTCCCTTCCTTACCCTCTACCTCACCTCAAAACTAAACTAACATCTGGTTGCTGCTGGCTGAGTACCAGACAAACTGAGAGCTCAGTTATCAGTCAAAAATATCTATTACATACATGTCACAAACTTGTTTCTATATAATAGGACTGCATATTGAGAGCTAAGAGGGACCATATGGGCCATCTAGTCCAACTTTCTCATTTTAAAGATTAGGAAACTGAGACCCAGGGAGATTAAGTGATTTGCCTAAATTCATACAGGTTATAAGTGCCAGGGCTGGGATTTGAACAAGTCCTAGAATTTGGATCCTAAGATTCTACAGCTCCAAATTCAGTGCTCTTTTCATACCCTATATTCATAACAACTGACATTTATACAGGGTGTCTCCAAAGTCTTAGTGAAGCCTTAAACATCTTCAATCTTCAACTAAGATTTTTGGATCATCCAAATTAATGCTTTAAATTTTACATATTTTACACATATTACTTATGAATCACATGCTACAGAATTATTATACCCCTTTACAGATGGAGAAATTGGGGGTTATAGTCATTAAATAATTTCCCATGGACATAGAATAATTGCACTTAGCATAATGTCTGGCACATGGTAGGTTCTTAATAAATGTTAATTAACTGTCAGAGGCAGAATTCAAAAACAACTCTTTTCTCACTCCAAGTCCAGATTTCTTTCCCCATTACTATCACTTCCAGAAGAATTGATAACAACTTGTTTTCTTATTGACATATATCTTTCTATATTTTTAAACTCTTTGGAATATTCTCATCCAATTTATAAGACTCTTCTTTATCTGAGATTGTGAGGATGAAGATAATGAAAAAAAACCACATAATACCTTAATTCTTCACACACACGCACACACACACACACACACACACACACACACACACAGATAGAGAGAGAAAGAGCAAAAATATAAAGATCTTCAAACTTTTCTTTCAACTTCCTTCTATCCCCACTTTCAGAAAAGGTAGCCAATTGACTAAATGGTTCCATTTTCTAAAGCAATCCTCCTCCTCAGCTAAGTTGGAGGCACAAGAAAAAATGGAAGGCCTCTAGGTCAGAGCATTGGGACAGAAAGAAAAGACCCTTGATAATGAATTTAACTAAACAAGCATATCCTAAAGAATTGAGAGTGGATTACTTTTTTTCCAGCTAAACTATACAGAATATCTCAAAGACTTATGTCTTGGAACAACACAGTGGTAGCACAGTGCTGTGGGATGGGCCTGGCTTTGGTGTCCAGACACCTCTGCTTTAGTCCTAAATCTGATATTCAGTGACTGGATAACCTTAGGTTAATCAACCTTGTGTGTGTGTGTGTGTGTGTGTGTGTGTGTGTATGTATGTATGTATATATACATATACAAGGTTATACTTGTACATATATAAGGTTATATGTATATATATATATATGTATATACATGGATAGATAGATAGAGAGATACAGAGAGAGATAAAAGAGACAAATTACCTTTAGGGAGAGGTTAAGGGTTTAGATCATAAAGGTACACACTAGACTCCAGTCATCACTCATCTACAATATCCCAGAGGATCAGGGCAAGTTCTGTGTTTATTCTAAGTATTTTGGGGTTCTTACATCGATACAGGAATAGCTAGGTGGCACAAGAGAGTGAGCACAGGGGTTGGAATCAGAAAGATTACTCTTCCTGAATTCAAATCTGGCCTCAGATACTTAACTAGCTGTTTGACCCTGGGTAAGTCACTTAACCCTGCTAGCCTCAGTTTCCTCATTTGTAAAATGAGCTGGACCAAAAAAAAAAAAAAAACCTAGCAAACCAATCCAGTACCTCTGCCAAGAAAACTCCAATGTGGTCTCAAAGAGTTGGACACAACTGAACAATAACATAGATATGTGTTGGCTACTCCATGGAATGTAAGCTCCTTGAGAGCAGGAATCATTTCTTTTTGACTTTGTAACCCCATCATCTATTGCTTGGGTTCAAGTGAGGACAAAAACTCAGACAAGACCCCGGGACCCCCAAATGCAAGGAATCTTAGTTCAAAAAATCAGCTTTCTTTTATAGAAATCAAATGATTCTTACCTTTTGTTTTGAGAGAAAGGCAAAGTCCTTGAGGTCTTTGTAGCATCAGGATTTGACATTTCCTAAATGCTTATTAGTTGATTGACGAAATTGTCATTTTGGATCTTTTGTTAGCCAGAAATCTGGTGGAAGGTGGGAGTGGGGGTCATAATAAAATCGAGCTCTAATAGAGGCCTTGTCCCATGCTCATCCTCCAGGACTGGGCTAGTAACAACACCTGCAACTTTATCTGGATTGATGTCCTCAAGGCTGAAACAAACTCTCTAACCTAACCGTTAGAGAAATGCACAGTCCTTTGCTGTCTTTCCATTCCCAGAGGGACATCGTGACTATTCCTACTCCTGCTCCAGCAGCAAGATTAAGTTGCTTGAGAAAATCGAGTGCTTCAGGTTTGTTTTTTTTTTTTAAAGAAAGAATAAAAGGGACCCTGTACCCAGGAAAAGTTCTGTGCTCCTGTCAGTGAATGTAAACTAATCTCCCAGTGGAAGGCCAGCCTGCCTTTCTCTCAGAACAAAGGACAAAAATCATTCAATTTCTATAAAAGAAAGGTGACTTTTGATCTGAGATACATTGCATATGGGGCTTCCGGTGTCTTGTCTGTGCTTTGTCCTTAAGCTGAAGGCAGCTCCCCCTTATTTTCCAGGAAACAGCTTGCTTTCCTGTCGAGTCAAACTAGCAGATCTTAACAGAAGGAACGTGTTCCCCGTGGGTTAAGACTCACACGGATACTGCTGTTATTGCCAGCGTACATTTAAAACAGTACATGTGGCCTGCTGGAATATCAGTGCTCCTTTCAAAAGAAAGGGTTATGCAAAGACCATACAAACTAGAGCAGGTCTTAAATGGCAAAGGAAGCCTGTGATTAAACTGTAGCTTTAGTACTTAGGAGACAGGCTATTGTTATTTTCTGTGTGGAGGAAGATTATTATCAGCAGTTAGTCTGGTTCCCAGGGTTTATACTTTGGGGAGGGAGAGGAGGTTTATTATGTGAAAAAAAGGAGAAATGAAAAGAGGAGACTTACATGGAATGAAGAGTTTAATGGAGAAAGAGAAAGAACTGAATTTGAATTCTGGTTTGGATAATGCTGAATATTGCTGTGTGATCCTGGGCAAGAAAGTCAACTTCTCTGTGCTTTATTTTCCTCATCTATAAACTGACAGGGCCAGAATCAATGATCTCTTCCTCTTCTAAAGCTATGATGCAAGTCTAGTTGGACCTTATTTGTAAAACAAGGTGATCTGAGGAGATGTTCAGGTCTAAATCTATTATTTATGGAATCTAGATTCATATCCAGATTTCCTACTAACTAAGGGTATGACTATAGATCAGGTCCTTAAGATCTCAAGCTTTGCATTCTTCATTTGTAAAATGAGGGGTATGGACCAAATTTTCTCTAACTTCCCTCCCAGATCTAATAATCTGGACCCAGGTTTCAGAGTAGGAGGACCTATGTTAGAACCCGTGTGACCTTGGTAAATTGATCTAACTCCTCTATGCCTCAGTTTCCTGAGCTGTAAAATAAAACTTAGACCACATGACCTTTAAGACCAGTTTTAAAGCCATTATTATATGTAATCCTCTTCTCTTGGATAGAATTAGAATAAATATTTGGATTTTCAGGCCACATTCTATCTACAATGGCTCAAATGATCCCTATAGTCTTTTCTGAATCCAAATCCTATCATCCTGAATCATAGAATTATAGATTTAGAATTTGATGGGATTTTGAAATCTGAAGTTATTAATCTGGGATAATTTTTCAAGGGGGTCTGTGAACTTGTATGGGAAAAAGATCATATACTATTTTAATATAACTGGTTTCCTTTGTGATCATTTGTATTTTATTTATGCTTTCAGATGTATATTACATATGCATATATGCATTACATGTGTAATATATACATGTTACATGCATATTACATATACATAATATATACAAACAATATACATTATCTATATTATATATATATGCTTCATCTATTACATACATAAAAATGTTTTTTATGCATTTAAAAACATTAATCTGAGAAGGGGATCATAGGCTTTCCTCTACAGTCAAAGATATGCGGGACACAAAATAGTTATATCTGAGTGATGAAGCTTAAGGTTCTGAGAGAGTTGTAAGGAACATGAAAAACTCACAAAGATGTTATGGTAGCCACAAGCAGTATTTTATTTTGGCAAAGGACAGTGGACAGATCAAGATGATCTAACTGCACTATGAGAAGAAATGTCATTTAAAAGTCAGGGGGGTAGAGAGAGAGGGGAAGTAAGGGTTAGATTTAGGGAGGAGTTAGGGAAGATCCTAAGCAAAAGGGGACTCATATGTGCATTATGTCTACTTCAACAATTGCATGATGGGAATACAGGAAGAGGAAGATGCTAATACAGAATAATGAGGATGCTTTCATCACAAAGGCTCCTTGTGGGAGAGAGGATCTCTAATGGGCCTGCTCAAGGGAAGTAAGGGTCCCTTATCTGCAAGATCTTTATTGATTTGGTACATTGAGTAAGCCTTGGTCATGCTGATAAGATAAAACAGTCCCAGAAATGTGGTCTCCTTTTGTGTAGGATGAGGTTGACAATGGGAACAAGACAGACTCAGAGTTCACATTATTCCCGAGGGCTACACTACAAAATGAGAAAACTGAAATCTTGAGAGATGCCTTCAAAATACCTCACTCAAGGTCACATGAGGAGTAAATGGTTAAGAAAAGATTTTAGTCCAGGCTGTCTGAGTCTAAACCCTTCACTCTTAGCATAGAATACAGGTGATTTAAGTCAGGGCTTGACAAATTCTCTAGCTGCCAACTCCTACCTTTAAAAAATTAGTTTGTTAAAAGGTAGCTTTGCTGTACCAGACCTAAAACTATATTATGAAGCAGGGGGTCATCAAAAGCATTTGGTACTAGCTAAGAAATAGAGTAGTCAATCAGTAGAGTAGGTAAGATTTACAAGACACAATTGTCAATGACCATAGTAATCTAGTGTTTGATAAACCCAGAGACTCTAGCTTCTGGAATAAGAACTTACTATTTGACAAAAATTGCTGATGAAAATGGAAAATAGTATGGTAACAAATAGGCACTGACCCACACCTAACATCCTATATCAAGATAAGGTTAAAATGGGTTCAGGATTTAAACATAAAGGGTGATACTATAAGCAAATTAGGAGAACAAGGGATAGATCTCAGATCTGTGGAGAAGGAAGGAATTTATAGCCAAAGAAGAACTAGAGAATGTTATGAAATGCAAAATGGATAATTTTCATTATGTTAAATTAAAAAGGTTTTGCACAAACAAAACCAATGCAGCCAAGATTAGAAGAGAAGCAGAAAACTGGGAAAAAAATCTATATCCAAGTGTTATGATAAAGGTCTCATTTCTAAAATATATAGAGAATTGACTCATTTTTAAGAATATAAACCATTCTCCAATTAATAAATGGTGAGAGGATATGAACAGGTAATTTTTAGATGAAGAATCTAAAGCCATTTCTAATCATGAAAAAAATGCTCTGAGTGTTTTTAAGAGAAATGCAAATTGAGACAACTCTGAAGTTCAGAGTTCACATCTCCAAGATTGGCTAAGATGACAGGAAAAGACAATGATAAATGTTGGAGTGGATGTGGGAAAACTGGGACACTAATACATTGTTGGTGGAGTTTTGAACTGATCCAACCATTCTGGAGAGCAATTTAAAATTATACATAAAGAATTATCACCCTTTGGTCCAGCAGTGTCTCTACTGGGTGTGCATCCCAAAGAGATCTTAAAGGAGGGAAAAGGACCCACATGTGCAAAAATGTTTGTAGCAGTTCTTTTTGTAGTGGCAACAAACTGGAAACTGAGTTGATGCCCATCAGTTAGGGAATGGCTGAATATGTTGTGGTATATGAATGTTGTGGAACATTATTATTCTATAAAAATGATAAGTCAGATGATTTTAGAAAGGCCTGAAGAGACTTATATGAACTGATGCTGAGTGAAGTGAATAGAACCAAGAGAGCAACAGCAACAACAAGATTATATGATATCAACTTTGATGGACTTGGTTCTTTTCAACAATGAGGTGATTTGGACCAAATCCAATAAACTTGGGATGGAAAATGCCATCTGCATCCAGAAAGGGACCTATGGGGACTGAATGTGGATCACAACATAGTATTTTCACTTTTTTTGTTGTTGCTTGCTTGCTTGGTTTTTTCTCTTTTTTTTTTCCTTTTTGATCTGATTTTTCTTGCACAGTCTGATAAATGTGTAAATATGTTTAGAAGAATTGCACATGTTTAACCTATATTGGTTACCATACTATATAATGGCTGTTTGGGGAGGGGGAGAGAGGGAAAGAGAAAAAAGTTTTGCACACAAAGTTTTGCAAGGGTGAATGCTGAAAATTATCTTTGCATGTATTTTGATTTTATTATAAAAATTTGTTATTGTTTAGGTAATTAGTTGTGTTCAAATCTTCATTTCAGGTTTCCTTGGTGGAGATACTAGAGTTGTTTGCCATTTCCTTCTCTAGCTCATTTTATAGATGGGGAAACTCAGGCAAACAGGGTGAATTGCCTTGCCAAGGTCCCACAGCTACGGCATGTCTGAGGCCAGATTACAACTCAGGAGGATGAGTCTTTCTGACTCTAGGCTTAGAATTCTATCTGCTTCATCACTTAGCAGCCCTAACATTTTTTTAAGTTAGGTATTCACTAGCATAAAATAAGTTTTTTTTTTGATCTCACTTCTTTCCAGCTAGTACTCAATGTCTCTTTTTTCTTTTACCACTAAACTTCTGGAAGAAGTAGACATTCCTTCTCCATCCATCCTTACTATTCATATACTCCTTAATTCCCTACAATCTACCCTTTGATCCTATCAATGCTTTTTTTTTTAATAGTCCTCTGATATAATTCAGGGTTCAGCAAATTATGGCTGGAGGGCTAAGCATTCCAGTGAACTAAGGATAGTTTTTTACATTTGTAAATACAATAAAACTTTATTTATACCAATTACTGGTATAGGGAACTCCCAGAGAAGAAATTTCCTCCGTTCCTCTTCTGCAACTTACAGTTTTAAAAAGCTTCACTGAACATTGAAAGATCAAGTATCTTGCCTGGGTCATTAAATAGCCAGACTATGTCAGGGACTGGATTTGAATCTAGATTGTTCTCATTACAAGACCAGCTCCCTAACCACTACACTGTGCTTCCTTCCTCCTACTCTACTCCTGAAGTTATTTCTTCTCAAGTCATCAATGACTTTCTAATCGCTAAATCTAAGAGCTTTGTCCTCCTTTTATATTCCCAGAACTTAGGCTAATGTCTGACACATAGAATGTGTTTAATAAATGTTTTTGATTGTTTCAGATGTAAACTAAGTAAAACAGGCAAATAGTTAAATTGGCAAACAAGAATAAGTGAATTATCCAGGATCACACAGCTAGTAAGTTTGTGAGGCCAGATTTGAACTGGCAAAGATGAGTCTTCTTGACTCCAAGCCTAATACTCTATCTCACCACCTAGCTGCCCCCAAGTTTAGATGAGTAGGTCCCCAAACCCCAATACAATCACCAGCAAAACTAAAACTAAGGGATGTGATAGGCTGGTGTAGATACCACCAAAAAATGGGGTCTGGTCATGGGAAGAATTCACAATGACCATTCTCTTTGACAAAAGGCAGATTTATTTAAGGAAGAGGTTACAGACAAAATGATGAAAAACAATAGACACTGGGAATGGTAATTAGGAAATAGACTGGGAAAGCATATGAAAGACAAGTTCTTCAGTAGAAATCACAATTCCAGTAGAAAGAGAGCATCCATGAGGTTGAGACATGCCCTTAGCTGGCAGACTAAATCCTGAGTCCTAAATCCTTAGCACCCTAAAAGAGTTAATTAGCTATAAGAAGAAGGGGATTTCAGAAGCAAAGTGGAATTAGGGAAGATACCCTGTGGCATGAGGGAGGGGCAAGGAAAAAGACATCATGAGGTAGAGTGCCAGTGGTAGACTGACTCAAAGGAGTATAGTAAATATGACATGGGACATAAGTAGATTTTATAGAGAAAATTTATTCTCAGGGACTTGACTGGAATTTCTCACAGAACATGGCAAGGTAAGGCTGCCCAAGAACCCTATAGAAGATGGACCTCAGGTTTTGACATAACTTGGATTTCTGACTAGATGACCTCCTCAGATGGTGGGACCATGCACCTAACTGATTTTTATCAGTTCCTTCTCCCTGTCTGCCCCAGGGATCAATTTTATCAATTCTTCAGTTTCTCTCTGCCCAACATTCCCACTATTCAGGATCTCATCAGATGGGCTATTGGGGGTTTTAGAGGAAATGAGATTAGTAGGAAGCTGAATTTTGGATCAGAGGGAAGAGATGAGGGTCCAAAAATAAAAGTTGAGAATCAGAGATAATTTCCATTTGGTGCCCCTGCTTCATTGAAAACTGGATCCTTCTGGGCCCTGATGGGTAAAGTTTTATCATAGCAAGTGCTGAAGCCACCCAGTAAACTATTGTGTCCTCATTCTAACAAAAATTTTCCACATTCATGTGATGTGGTCTCTAAGCATATTGGGAATGCAGTAGGAAGGGTTAATCCTTCTGCTGACTGGCTGGAGCCAGATTTCTACAAGTCTCTGACATCTGTTTTTGTCAGATTCTTCCTCAGGGGTGAAGGCTGAAAACTGAGCTTTGAAAGGAGGGGTATACATACATTTTCAGTGTTCCTGAGGCTGCTGGGGGCTGTAATAAATAAAATAGTGGGTTAGGACTCAGGAATTTCAAATCTGATTTTGGATATTTAGGAGTTGTAGGGTCCTAGACAAGTCACTTAATCAATGCCTGAATGTTTTCTCAATTGTAAACTCCTGGGGTTGTGAAGATCAAATGAGATATTTTTAAAGTGCTTAGCTCTGTACCTGGCACATAAAAGGTGTTAATAAATGCTTGTTTCCCTCTTACTTAACTTGTTTTTCTCTTGCTTTCCTCATCTGTAAATTGTGTGAAGATCAAATGAGATAGATAATATTTAGAAAGTCTTTTGCAAACCTTAAAGTGTTATTAAAATGCTAACTAGCTAATACTATAATTGCTCGTCTTCCTTGACTCTCATCTAAACTATTTGACAAGGTGATCATCTCCACCTTCTAGATATTCTCCCCTCTCTATGATGTGAAATATTATTTTCTGCTTTTCCTCCTGCTTCTCCAATGGCTGCTACCAGGTCAATGCCCTGAACAATCTTAATCTTGAACTAAATTCTATTCTCAACTAATATGTGACTACTTTCCATGGCCAGTCCATGATATGATGGCCTAGTTTCTAGTATAGTATCACCTTACTTATGTCATCATGGTAGAAGTATGGGATCATTATATTCTTTTTCAGTCAGACCACTTTAAATTAATTACCTTTGTTCTTGCTAAAGTTTCTGTAGGCTGACATTCTATTGAATGGAAAGAAAAAATTATCCTTTTTACATTTGTCTCTAGACAAAACATGAACAGTTAAGGAGCACCCCTTTAAAGAACAGGTCAATTTTAAATCAAGAAGGTCCAATCCTATTAACAAGAGAAAGCTGTATCCTCAATCAAATCCCATGACTCATTCCTGCTCCCTTTTCTTAATATGTATCTCTCCAGGGGGGCTGAAGGCAGGATAGCAAGGTATTATCATATTTTCAATGGATAATTATGATATTGCCAAAGGTAACTAGAAAGGTAGGCTCAGAAAAACATCTTTGCTAAAAAAAAAAAAAGGTCTTCAAGGGGTAGCATGGGAAAAAGCTAAGATGTAAGACTGCTGAGAAATTAATAAATGAAAAATATTATTAATTGCTTATTCTGTGCCAAACACTGTGCTGAGTGCTGAGGTTATGAATGCAAAGATAATCACCTGAAGGAAAAAAAAAAGTCAAAGAATCACCAAATAAGTGAATCTGGATTAAGAACATTACTTTAGTTATTGAAATTCAGAAAGACTGATCACTGGGGATGCCTGGAAACTGCTTCTGGAGATAAGATTGCTATTCCCCTTATGGACAAGCAATAGCAAACTTTGTAATTGAGATTGGTGGAAAATAGGGACCACTCTCAGACACAGCAAGACTAAGTCTTTCAGGGGTTAGGGCCATAGGAATTAGTACTAAGGGCACAACTATTACTTCCCTAATCCACAATGAGATTCAAAGGGTAAAGACGGCATACTGGCAGCTATTGAAAATGCCATTGAACTTAATACTTCCTAGCTGTGTGACCCTGGGCAAGTCACTTAACCCTAATTGCTTCAGGGGAAAAAAGAAAACAAAAAGAAAATGCCATTGACTGGAGAGATAAAGGGAAGATAGGTCCCTCACACAGATATTGCCTTACTTCCTTCTGCTATATTCCTTATCCCTGAGAGAGATCCCAGACTCTTTCTTAATATTTTCCATGGCTTGTGGGAACAGATATTGGTTCAGAATAGTATTACCTCCCTAAACACCCCAAAGATCTAGGAAAGTAAGTGGAAGCTATCTGGAGAAAATAGTTGGTGCTGAGGGGCTCCATGAAAATGAGCCTGACATTTCCCCTTTTATTTTCTTTGTCTTCCATAAACTACTTGGCTCTAGTAAATTCAAGTCCTGGTGCCTGAGTTTGGCTATATGGAGTTTGTGGGCTGAGAAAGGAAATTCTGGATGTAGGATAGAGACTCATAGAGTCGTATTTCCAATTTTTGCTCATTTTAAGCAATATTTCATGTTTCTTCTAGTCTAAAATGTTGAACCCAGACAATAACTATTTTTAAAACAACAGTGAAATCTAGGCATTTGCTGGCTGATAATCCTCTGGTGGCCAATGACAACACTCTTGCTGTACAAGAAATGCACTGGCTAGAAACTGAGGTGTCACCTGGAATGGTGGTTCAAAGAGATCATCACCAGGTGGACAATTCACATATGGTAATCCCTGGCTGAGTAATTAGTTCATTGACACACTGTCTTCCTATAAGCTTAAGGGAGGCAGCACATAACTTATATTACATCTATACAGCACATAGTGTACACACAAAAATTCATATATAGTCCATAGGTATTACACATTCACTTTTTAGACAATGATTTTATCAGATCTTTTCTTTTTGATAGGAGGTACTGAGTCAACATCAGGACCTTGAGGACCTGGTTGAGAGGGAACACTAGGAGGGGAGAAATAGAAAAATGAAGTGGAAATAGGGAAGGGACATTAAAGATTTATGATATAAACTTCCTAATTATGCTTTCGGGCAGCTCTGCTTCAACACTGGAGGGCAGGGAAAAACAGTTTAATGCAATAGCAGCTGGATATGAGTCAGTAGTGTGACATGGCAGCCAAAAAAAAATGTTAATGTGATCTTAGGTTACAATGAGAAGTATAATCTCAAGGACCCCTCACTCCTTTCCTCTGGTTGGAGTAAGTGAAAGATGGCTCTGATCTTCCACAATATAAGGAAGGTTTTCTGGGAATTCACCTCATAATTTCCTTTCCCAGCCATTTTCCTGGATTTCGTGATCTTCAGAAATTCATCATTTTGTAAGATTAAATCATCTCTGAAATTCACTCTTCCTTAGATCATCTCCATCCCCAGCTGGAGGACAGGATGAACTGTTCTCTTTTATGTACTGTCTTTCCCATGTGAGCTCCTTGAGAGGGACTGTCTTTTGCCTTTTTTGTGTATCCCCAGCACTTAGCACAATTTCTAGCACATAGTGGACACTTAAGAAATGTTTATTAACTTTGACATTCCTCTAGAAATAAGAAAATGATAGTCCTATATATTGGAGTATTCAGTTCTGGTCACCCCCATTTAAGTAGGACACTGATAAACTGGCAAATGTCTGAAGGAAGACAACTAGGATGGCAAACAGACTTCAGTTGATCTCATGTGAACATTGGTTAAAAAAATGACATAAACAATCAATTAACAAACATTTATTTAGTGCCTACTATGTACCAAGAACTGCTAAGTGTTGGTTACTAAAGAAAAGAAAATTGATGTTTATTTATGGAGAATTAGATTTTTTTTTCCTTTTTGGTCCCAGAGGGCAGAATCAGGCTCATTGGGTCAAAGTTGCAAAGAATACGACAGGCTTAAAGCCAGGAGAAACAACCCCAAAATTAAACCTGTCCAAAAATGGAATGGGCTGCCTTGAGTGGTAGTGGCTCCCCTTACCTTAAAGATCTTTAAGTAGAGGCTGGATGATGACTTGATAAGTATATTATGGTGGGGTTTCCTTCCATGCATGGATTGGATTGGATGGCTGTCATGGTCCTTTCCAATTCATACTCTGTGATTCTGTGATCTATGATGAAACCAGAAATTTCAGGTTCTCACCATTGTCTTCCCATTGGTGGTTCAGGTGACTTCTAAGGTCCTTTCTAACTCTAAATCCTATAACTCTATATATCAGTGGATCCTAGAATATAGAATCAGAGATTTTCTGGAATTTAGAGATTATCTGGTCCAACCCCTTGTTTTTACATTTAAGGAATCTAAAACCCAGAGAATTCAAGTTTCTTTCCCAAAGTTAAACAGGAAGTAAGTTATACAGAAGAGATTTGAAATCAACAATCCTTACCTCCAACCCAATTCTCTTTCCACTGTACAGATATGATTTAGACCATGCCTTGAAAGACTTTCTTTGGAGGCAGATATCAGCTTCCACATTAAAAAGCCAGGAGAAATTTTTAAGTTTTCAGAGAATAAAAAATAAAGACAGAGTTTGGAAACCACATGCCCCATTTTCAGGTTTAGAATAGATTTAGAGTTATTAACTAGGAATAGGTTTCTCAACAAAGTCCTCCCAACTCTGAATTATAAGAGATTTCATGGGAGAGAGGAAGAGAGACAGACAGACATAGATACAAGCAGACAGAATCAAAGATAGAGACAAAGAGACAGAAACACACAGAGAGAGACAGAAACAGAGACAAAGAGAGAGAAAGCTAGAGGCAGAGAGAGACAGATACAGAATAGAGACACACACAGAGAGAGACAGA
>JAJPUD010004926.1:0-22315 GCA_023553655.1 Myrmecobius fasciatus | reverse complement strand
AGAGAGAGAGAGAGAGAGAGAGAGAGAGAGAGAGAGAGAGAGAGAGAATATGTTGCTGAGACATTTGTATTATTTGTATCCTTGGGATTTGATAGAAGAGTATCCAATCAGAGATAAATATATATTTAGCTTAATGATTCTGACATTACATGATTTCAGAGTACTCTGCACCATTCATGTGTCCCACTTTGTCACCAAAAATATTGTAGCTTAATGCTAACAAAGCAGAAAGGGGTGGGGTGGTAGTTCAGGCATGAGGACTGATTAGGCCATAAAAATGCTATGGTATTAGGGTTCTGAGTGAGATTAACCGCAGAGGTAGAGAGAGCCAGTTTGTGAAACACTGTGCTTCTTTCAGGGCTCTGATTAGCAGAGAGCAGCTTTGGAGGGAGAGTGCTTTGAATCTACATTGGGTGTCACCTATTTCCCTTTCCTGTTCAATAGCTCTTCAATTGAAGTTTCTCTGGGGTCCCTAAGATATGTTCTGCAGGTAGTTTGTGCAGCTGAAGAGAAAAAGATTGACGTGGTTTTCAGTTATGGGATGGGGGGTGGCCAATAGGAGAAAATTATGGGAATATTTCATGGAATCGTAGAATGTTGGATCTGAAATACATATCTGGCTTTCTCATTTTAGAGATTAGGTCCAGTCACACAGTTAATTAGAGGAAGAAATAGGAATGGATCCTTAACCCCTTGGCTCTTGATCTGGTCTTCTTTCATATATATATAATGGAAAGAAAACTATAGTTCCATTATATATATATGTGTGTGTATGTATATATGTATATATGTATACATATATATATACATATATATGTGTGTGTGTGTGTAGTATACATATACATATATATATATAAAATGGAAAGACTATAGTTCCATTATATATATATATATATGTATGTGTATATATATATAATGGAAAGAAGACTATAGTTCTTCTATGATATATATATATACGTATATATATATATATAATAGTTCTTCTATGGTATATACATATATACCATAGAAGAACTATAGTTCTCCACCAAGGCAAAAACATTTGAGGAAACGTGGTAGCCATCACCAGTAGGATAGTGGACAGTTGTACTAGAGTTGGAACGAAGGTGGTTAGACTCTCACTCATGAAAAGGTTGTAAAAGGAGGCAAGATTTCTTGAGATTGGATTCTGTAAGGAAGGAGTTAAAGGACAGTTATATAATGACCTAGAACTGGCTAGCAAGGGATTCTGAATCAGGGCATAGGAAAAGTGATTGCAACAAAGGAAGAAATATGCTGTACTTCAAATACACACAACATCCCCAGCCCCAAGTCCATGTAAATGCTCTTAGAAGCCCCATTTGCCTTGTGCTAGTTATGGTTCTGCTGTACTGATAAATGATTCAATAATAATAATTTCCTTCTCCCCAGGGGTTGACTAGTACTGTAAATAGATGACAATATTAATGGAACTATCATCTCCTCTTTTCTCCAATGCTATAAAAGAATGAATGAACATATGATAGGAAGTATTTATAAAGAACTTTAATTTTCACCAAGTATTGAAAGTGCTTTCTCATATAGGGTAAATGTTATTATACCAATTTTACAGATGAGGAAATTGAGGCTCAAAAGCCTTGATAAATGTGGAAATATGTTTAGAAAAATTGCATATGTTTAACCTATGTTGAATTACTTGCTGTCTAGAAGAGGGAGGAAGGAGAGGAAAAAAAATATGGAACACAAAGTTTTGCAAGGGTAAATGTTGAAAACTATCTTTGCATGTATTTTGAAAAATAAAAAGCTATTATTAAAAAAGGTAAATGCCCATCATAAGGCCATATAACTAGTGTCCATTGTGGGATTTGAAACTATGTCTTTGGATTCTTGGGAAAGTTAGGTGGCTCAGTGGATAGAGTTCCTGTTGTGGAATCAGGAAGCCTTATCTTTTTTGAGTTCAAATTCAGCCTCAGTTACTTTTTTGTGACCCTGGACAAGTCACAAAATCCTGTATACCATATATTCGATTTGTCAGATATTTTAACATAATTAACATGTAGTGGATTTCCTGCCATCTAGGGGAGGGGTGGGCAGTAGGGGGGGAAAATTTGTAAAAGCTTTGTAAGGGTCAATGTTGAAGAATTACCCATACATATGTTTTGTAAATAAAAAATTTTAATTAAAAAAAAATCCTGTATACCTCAACTCCTCATGTAAAGTGAGCTAGAGAAGGAAATGGAAAACTACTCCAGTATCTTTGCCAAGAAAACCCCAAATGAGGTCATGAAGACTGAGACATGACTGAAACATGTCCAGCAACAACAACTTTAGATATTATGATTGTTCTACTACATCATAACTTCCTTGATGACAAAATGAAACTTGGTACGAAGGTCAAAGAGTAAAAAAAGACAAGATAGAGAATCAGAATTGAATCACTTAAGACTTGGCCTAAGAATCAAGGCTGCTATTTTTTGTTTGATCTCTAGAACAGTGAAATCATTCCTTAAAGGAGCTAGCAAGATGCCTGGCACACAGCAGGAACTATATAAATACTTATATTTCTTTTTCTCCCCTTCTTTCCTGACCAGTCCCCAATACTGTGGAAATTGTCATCTCAATATCTAAAGTTGAGTACCAATTTATATACTAACTGAAGAGAAAAGACATCTGATGTCATTGTTTTTGGGGGGTGGGCGGAAGATAAAGGTAATTGGGATTAAGTGACTTATTCAGGGTCACACAAGTGTTAAGTGTCAAATGTATGAGGTCAGATTTGAACTCAGATTCTCCTGACTCCAGGACTGGTGCTCTAATCCACTGCATTTTGCTTTAAATGTCATTCTCTGAAGGAGAGTGAATTAGGATAAAATGAAAAGAAGTTATCTGAGTTGTTAAAAAAATTGTCTTTATTTGTAAACTTGTCCATCACTCTCATTTCAAATAATTATTGTTGTTTTTCACCATGAAGAGGGAGAAGTAAAAAGCAGAAAACAGTTTGTCTTAGAGCTCTGAAGAAATAACCGTATCATGCTGTCATTGGAGATAGGAAGAAGGCCAGGTGGCAGTTGGAGATCGAGGTGATAAATGGAGTAAAGATATCTGATTTATAATATTCCTGCTGTTGGTGAAAGCCCTAGGCCATGAGAAACACCTGGGCAGTAAAGGGAGAGAGCAGTGCAATATTAAGCCTTGCTCTTGTTAGAAAGGAATTTCCCTCTCTCAGCTTGCAAACCAAATCATTGATTTGGGGAAATCAAAGTATTTATATGACCATCACTGGAGAGCTCTGGGCTCATTCATTCAATCACCACTAATTGAGGAGCCACCTTGCACTAGGCACTCTGCTAATTATTGCCTTATATCTAAACCAGCTTTCTTTTGTGCTGTCTGGCAGTACAACAGAAAGAAGCAAAAATTTAGAATCACAGAGCCAAAGTTCAAATCTTCACTCTGCCACTTTTTACCTGGGAGATCTTTAGCAATTTCCTTTCCTTCTCATGTCAGCCCCTGTAAAATAAAGGATTAGACTAAATGATCTCTCAGGACTTTTCCTATTCTAAATCTATGATCCTTAACAAGTCAAGGAAAAATGATCTTGGACTTTGAGAAGAGCCACATGGCAGCCTTCCCCTTCCACTGTCCCTTAATTTTATTTAAGTAGGAAATTTCCTTTCCTGTACAAGTTCAGTCTAATTCACCTTCCAAAGCATAAATGGTTCCATGGCACCTGCAGCCTTCCCAAAGGTTTGCTTCCTGACAACACCATTACAATAGATTTTTCAGCCTTTAAAGATCACAAAAACAACAATAACCCCTTTCCCAAACTGCCTTGGTCCGGTGTATTGTTGTTTTTACTATTGTCTTTCTGCACTGTGGGGAATCAGCACTGTTACAGGCCAAAGGCAAGATTTGGGGAGGGAGAGGGAGCAGCCCAGAGTAACTTGGAAATGGTAAAGGTTATTGATGGAAAGGGGAAAAGTTCCATTGTGTAAAACAGGGCTTTTTCCACTTGTAGACCCTTTTTGCCAGAGAAATTTTTACATGACACTAGGTATGTAATATATAAAATAAGGTATACAAATCAAACACTGATAAAAAAAATCATAAATTCACGACTCCCACATTGTTGCAAGACGCCCATCTCGGATAGGGCTGAGATCTAAAGGACAACCCTCACTTCTTCCAGTTAGTTCCCTGAGTGCCCAAGCCCCATCCCCCAAACCCAAGGACATTTTCCAGTAGGCAAGTAAATCAAAGGAGGAAGGAGTCTAGTTCTGCTCTTACAAAACTCGAGTTTCACCTGGCCCTGAAACTTTAGCAGCTCTGAAAGCGGAGAATAGGTGCTTTAAAAAGAAAAAAAGGCATTGCCATGTTAGCCAGCCCCTATGACTTCAACAGAGGGAAGGGGCTGATGATCCTTCCACCTTTTGCAAATTGCAATCACTGGAATGTTCTGGCTTGTTTGTTCATTATTTGATTCTATACAGATAAAAAGGAGAGTCTGCATTATTCACTAAGCTGTGTACCCAGCTTGTAAGCCAGCTGCCCTGATAGATGAAAAGGTTCTAGTCAGATCAGCTATACAACAGAGCCAGTTCCCTCTTTTTACTGCAGCAAGGCTGGAAAATTGCCTAGTTGTTATTTTATCCCTTTCTGGAGGCCCCTGGCTCCCCACATAAATTTTCCTTTCTTTTCATCAGTGGCTGCCAGCTTCGAAGAGCATCTTACATTGTATAGGTCCGGCTGAAGAGGTGAAAGCTTCCCCCGGCTTCCTTACTTCCTCTCCTCTTTATGCTTTGCCCCTTCCCCTGAAGGCAACAGTCTTTTACAGCCCCTCAGTATCCCATGAAAGAGCTCCAGCTCATGATACAGTAGAATGAGTTTTTGATTTGGAGTCAGAAGGGTTAGGCTCTACCACTTACTATCTATGTGACCTCAGGCAGGTCACTCAACCCCTCTGGACCTTGACTTTCTCATCTGTAAAATGAGGGTGTTGAACCAAGTCAGTCCATCAGCAAGCATTTATTAAACACCTGCTCTGAGCCAGACACTGCGCTAGATGCTGGGATTCAAAGGAAAAATTGTCTAGCATTTGCCCTCCGGGAGTTTGCATACTATCAGAAAAAAGTATAATACATAGACACATAACTTCTATACACACAGAAGTAATGTCTACTGGAAGCCACTAAGCAACTTGGGAAGATCAGCAAACAAGTGACATGGAAATAGAGCTTTGAAGGAACTTGGAGATTCTAAGAAGTAAAGATGAGGAATTTTGAAACACACCTCCACAGTAACCCCTACCTGGGCATATTTAAAAAGAAGCCAATTATATTGAAATTATTTTCAATATATTTTTTAAGTTCTTGGATCCCAGATTATGAATCCCAGTTTTATAACAAGCCCCAACAAGGAGTCATCTAGTCTTTGCTTAAAGACTTCCATTCATATGGAAACCATCATCTCCCAAAGAAGCTAATTCTGATTTTTTTCCCCTTATACTAAGCTGAATTTTTTTCTCAGCAATTCCACCTATTGCTCCTAATTCTGTCCTCTGAGAGTAAGCAGAAACAAGCCTAATACCATTTTCCACATGGCAATGGGATAGAACCAAATATATTTATAGAAAGAGCTATAGGATTTGTAAAGCATGCATTATCTCATTTGATCTTCATGACAGCCCTGCAAGGTACTGGATAATATTATTCCAGTTTTATCCATTAGAAAAATCATGATTCATGGGGCAGCTAGGTGGTGTAGTGGATAGAGCACCAGCCCTGAAGTCAGGAGGACATGAGTTCAAATATGGCCTCAGACATTTAACATTTCCTAGTTGTATGACCCTGGGCAAGTCACTTAACCCCAATTGCTTCAGGAAAAAAAAACAAAACATGATTCAGAAAGGTTAAAAGATTTGCCCAGCCTTGCTACGTAGCTCCTGAGTATCTCTAGATAAAATTTGAACCAGGACCTAGAAGCAGCAGGGCACCATGGAAGGAGTCCTGCAGGTATAGTAACACTATCTGGATCTAAATCCCCTAAAGCTAAAATACCATGATTCTGAATCCAAGTATCTCTGTTGTACCAGGTTAATACCTTTCTTCTATTAAGTCTGGTTCCATTTTGGACATGACTAAAAATTAAATGCCCACGAAATGAGCCTTGGGTTGGTCTTAAAGATGAAAAAAAAATGGTACCTTCACATTTCTTTCAATAGACAATTGCTATGGGCAAGACCTGTAGGCTTGTTTAAGCCCACTTCTTAACCCTGAATGTGAGCAGTCTCATTGACATGTAGAACTGGTTCCTTGGAACAGCAAGAGGGGATGATGAATTGGATTAAGAAGTGCTCTTATCCCTTGTACAATTTCCATCTATTTGTGTAAGACAACCTATAACCTACTCCAGAGCTGGCAAATACCATCACCAAATTAAAAGTGGAGATAAGAAGTTCAATTGTCCTTGTAAATGGCTTGAGAACATGATGCTTCTGCCTGGTATTCCTTTAGGCTGACTTGTCTGGACTTCACACCTCTCTCTGCTTTCTATTCAAAGTTCCTAAAGTGGCTGGGGAAGTAAGCAAAAGCAAGATTATTTTTCCCTTTCCCCTTCTTCTATTCCATTTTTTTTTGCTCCCGTTGGCCCAATATTGTAATTTATTCTGGCTAAAAAGCGTATTTGGCCCCAAGTCAGTGAATGACTGCACATTTTAAGAAATGAGTTCAATTATTCACTCAACAATGATAATAATTGTTGGCATTAATATAGCGCTTTATAATGCATGGATAATTTTCTCACAACTGGCTCCATGGCAAACCAGAGGTCTGTCGAAAAGCAAGACCTAGTCCCCAGATGTGAGAGCCCAATTTTCCCCTTTAAATATTCCCCCTCATAATTCAGTCTCTCTTACAGAAAGGGAGATGGGATGGGGGGAAGGGAGAGGAGAGAGAAAAAAAAAACAGGAAAAAGAAGAAATGAGATTCCCCTCAGGAGGAATTATCATATACTCATCCTGGTGGCCAGAAATGCCTCCTGATAAAACAGCTCAGAGACAGAACTCAAAATTAAGCCCAGTAAATGTCCCTTCACTTGGCACTTCATCATTTTTTCCAATTTCCCTTTATGGAGATGGGGCTATTTTGAAAATCGCCTAGTGCCGTTAAAATAAAGCAGAGGCCATGTATCCGGCCAGGGCTTCCGTGGAGGCTGCCATGGGAAATGTAGAACAGAAAAGCTATTTATACAGTGAGGGAGTATTTCAGCAAGAAACACGCAACGGGTGTTTAGAATTAATTTAGTCACTTGTCTGCTTCAAGGACATATGCTATATGTCTGGAAGTGTGACATCTTCAGCACCATGAGTGAGTATTTGACGTGGCCAGGAAAGATCGTGGCACTTTCTAGCACACAAGCATGTGCCGTGTGTCAGGGATTATCACACCTCTCGATCCCGTGAATTTGATCTGTGTCTAGAATTCTATCATCTTCAGAAATAAGTGGGCATCTGGCATGTGTCTGTAGTTTGGCACCAAGCACAGAAAAATAAATGGCCATTAAATACCCTGTGAGGAGGTTGGGGATGACCTCATCCATCTTTGCCATCTCTTCTGTCCATGTTCCTGGATTGGGCTCCTGACTCAGGGCAGGGGAAATCATCAAAGCAAGATGGCAGCCACGATCTGGGGTTTGCTCTTCTGGTTCTGTAGGCTGAGGGCATTGGATCTGGAAGGGGCAGTAGGGGGTGCGGGAGAAGGGGAGTGGCAGGAAGGGTGCCTTGGCGTGAAACCCAGTAATTTGTTCATATTCCTCAAACTGACAGCACTCAGCACTTTTTTGTCTTTGAAGTGTTTAAAAAAGAACCTGATTAAGTCTATGGCAGAATGAGGAAGGTATAATTGTCCTTGGGTTACAAACAGAAAAGGCAGTTAAAGGAATTGTTCAAGAAGGCAGAGGAGGGACAGAATTGTAGTTGTAGATACATAGTCATGGGTTTCGATTTCTTAAGTAGTGTGAAGGGTGAGAATAATTGAGAATCATGATCAATAAGCATGTATTTAGTACATCAAGGTTTAAAATACTAGAATGAGCCTCTGAGTTGATTCTCTTATGGAGAATAGGTCAAGAACATCTGAGACTTATCTTTATTGTTTAGAAGTGCATGAAATCTGATCCATGTCCTTTCAGGGTTCTAGTTAGGATTAAAAGCCAGAAAACCTAGATATTATTCCTTTTATCATCTGTGTAATCTCATTCAAAGCACTCGATCAAGCTGTGCCTTGGTTTTTACATCTATAAAATGGGATATCCATCTTTTCCATTTCATAGTCTTTAAGTCCAACAAACAATTATGAATTTCAAAGTGCTTCAAAGAGCACTCAAAATGCTCTATATAACTATAAAGTAGTCATATCATGAAAGTCAATATTTCCCTGCCTTTTGTCCTCATTGACTTCCCCCAACCCAGGTTGTCAGTGAAAAGTCCTGTTGGGGGTTAAGGATGTTAACTACTTATCTTCCTCTGAAACCTGGAAAAGGAAGTCATGGTCAACCTGCTGAGATGAATTTGGGAGGATTAGCACTTACTAAGACAAGAACTTTGCAAATATTATCTCATTTGTTCCTCACATCATAGAGGTAAGTATTATGAACACCATTTTATATTTGAGAAAACTGAGGCAGACAGGTTACATGATTTGCTCAATATCTGAGAATAGATGGGAACTCATCATCCTGACTCTAGGCCTAGTATGCTATCTAGTACCTAGCTCGTACAATTAAAAGAAACCAAATAAAAGGCACAGTTTTTTGAGATTAGAGTAAAAGAAAGTTGTGTCTCTAGCTGATTAAATGACATGTAAGAGTCTTCATCAGAGAAAAATGCAAATTTGTTTAAAAATCCCCCAAAAACAAACCAGAAGGGTGACAAGCATCTAACTTCTTAGAAGCTGATTAACCTGTAGGTTATTTTCTTCTCTTCTCACCTAACCATCACCAGATATATTTATCTTCAAAATGTGAAAGCTAAAAATTATACCATGGTCTGAGAATTACATTTCCAACTTTGGCTTCTAGGTATTTTTTATTGCTGAGTTAAACAAGGCTAATAATAGAAATTCTAATAGGCCCTTTACTGCTGCACTATCACTATAAACCTCTGCTAGCTGTTTTATAAGATATTGCTGATCTTAAAAGACAGCAATTCCCTTCCATGCTCTGTAAGTCAGAAGTCATTCCATAGGAGTCATTCTAGTCTGTGTCTTCTGTGATCAAGTTCCCTTGGAGCCCAGATATTTGCAGATGTCCACAATGTGGTCTTTTAAACTTCATTCATCACTAGAAGAGGATTTGTACATTCCAAAGAGCTGGACCATCCAACTTTGTCAAGTCGGAAGATAGTCCTGACAATCTAACAATGGCCAGGAAAGACTTTGAGAATGTAGACTAGATATGGAGAGGAAAAAGTAAAAATTCTAAGCCCCCTTCTTTCCATTCAGTGTCTTCTCCCTCCCTTTCAGTGACTGGCAAAATGAAATCATAGAAGTGCCTAAGAGTCCAGGCAAAAGCTCCAGGAATCCAAAGCTATAATCTGTCAGAAAGATCAATTGCAAAGGGACAGCCTAGTGACCTCTAGGGATGTGAGAGAATGGCTTTGATTCTTTCAGCATCTCTCCTTGTCTCCTACTTTTCATTTATTACCTGCAGTTGAGGGCAAAAATTATACAGAAATTGAGTAGTTATTAGAATAGGAGAATGGCTGTGTATCATTCATCAATACCACTCCTTCTTGAAGAAAATGTGGGTGATGTCACCCTACACAAGTCATCCCTTAGCTTTCTAAACTAGAAAGATGATAACTGGGACTGAGGGGAAGGGGAGACAGGAAATAAAAACAGGAAAAATGAGAGCCTCTTCAGGGCTCTGACAGAGATGTAGAGAACCCCTGGATCCAATCGATGAAATATGTAATGGACTGAGGAGGTTTGCTTTAGGAAATTTTCCCTTCTGCTCTATCCAATTATCCCATTGCACAATGAGGATCCTAAGTATTTTGCTCCATTTAACTGATATTTAAAGATAAGCATTTGGGTAGAGGGAGGGGGCAGGCTCACCAGTAAATATCAGTTGAAGTGAAGCAAACAAAAATGTTTCATACAATTCCTGATTTATTGACTTTCTTCTCCTAGTCAATTTCCCACTGGAGAGCAGAATGGGACCGAAAAGCAAGAGGTGAACAGATTGGAAGCGGTGTGAAAATCTTCCAAATGATGCTCAGAAAGCAGGGTGTCATCACATGCATATATCTCCCAACCCTTTTCTAAGCCTGCCTGTTGAAAATCAGAAGCATGAACAATAAATATAATGCACCACTCTGTGTCCTACGTCAGCCTAGGATGCCAAGTGTGGCAAGATGTGCTCAGTTGGTGCTCAACAAATATGAATAAGCAAATAATAAATAATGATTCCCTAGACATTTGAAGTTTCAATAGCCATTCATTCATTCATTAGTTAATTTACTCAATAAACCTTTATGCAGGTGTGGACCTGCAAGGGACTTTGTTGCTATAGGAAATCACGTAGCTTGGTAAAGCTTGTTCCCTGCCTTTGAGAAACTTATAATCTAAAGGGTCAAAGAATTGGTGAGGAGAGCAGTGAGAGGAAGGAAGCACCAATCTACCCCCTCCTACTTATGTCTGCTAAGGGCACATTTTTCCCTACCAGTCTCTGCTCTTGTGAGATCCCACTGAATTTAAGAACTACTCCCTATTGACCCTCTTTCTTCCCCCATGGCAGTTTTAATTTCTTTCCCATGTGGCTATCAATTTCTTCCTTTTGCCTAGATTCACATGGATTCCATATTCCCCCATCTGAGATTTATTGAGTGCTCTGCCCCCTTCCCTTATACCCATATCCAATTCTTTTCTTGCTGTTCCAATATTGATATCCCCAGATCACCATTAATTCACAGTTTACCTCTTTATCGTTTTTGCTGTCACTTTTGGACCAACACAAATTACCCAATCACCTCTTACATCTCAAGCAGATCTTGTATTCATTTCCATCCCCTCACACACCTTCTCCCATCACTAATCCTCACACCACTGTTTCCTTCCCCAACCTCATACCCCCCCCCCATTTCTCCTTGGCTAATAATTCTTGGCCAATATTTCCTTCCTGCTGGAGTCTCCACCATCTAGTTTACAGGAATGAATGCATAAGCTATTTGCAAATGCATTATTCATACAAGAGATATTGTCATTATACATGGGGTATGGTTCCATCATGTGCTTTGTTGACCCCTGATGCCAAAATCTGGTGCCCACAGAAGCCTGTGCCTTTGTGGAACAGACACAACCTTGTCTAGCAGAACGAAGTTGTTGCCAGTGGCAAATTTTGTCAACTGTGACCATTATTTGATAGCATTTGTTAACATATTAATGACAGGAAAAGGTTGCTTTACACAAATGACTCATCCCCCTCATCCTCCTCCCATACTCCCCAAAAGAGAGGAATAGGGAAGGAAAAGCAAAAGGGAGAAGCAATATACTGTATTTCAAAAAATAATGACCTTTGGGTACCATATTCTACCTCAGAGTAAAAGCTTTTTGGGACAAGGATCTTCTTTTCATTCATAATTATGCACTGGACCACATGTACCAGTCCTAGGCACTTTGGGGACATCAGATATGGTTTCTGCCCTTTTAACTGGGAGAATAGAACTTTGAGATAAATTCCTACCCTCTGTGATAAGCATCAAGTATAAGATGAAGGGTAGAGATAATAATTGCTCTAAGAGTTAGGTGGAAGAAGAGATTGACTTGGTCCCATAAATAATAATTGAGGAAGAAGATAAAGTTATGCTCCTAATTCTTGGTGTTCATGTTATTGATTCCTCTGATGTGAATTGGACTAGTAAGATTTTAGTGATTTCTGAGGACATGATGTTTTCTATTCAATGAACAATACGCCCGCTGCCTCCTCCGGGGTTCTCTGGGGCAATTCATGGAATATGCATATGAAGGCTGGGGTATGTTATGAACTGAGTGTTTGTTCTTTCATAATGGACTTCACTGAAGCTAGGAAGTCAGGGGGTGAAGCAGGAAAGGGAGACACTGAAGACTGAACTCCAAGGATCTTTTTGCAGGATATTATCTGTAGAGTAGAAATTCACCCTACTTTTATAAAAAAAAATCTAACTTGAGCAAGGAGAAAATCCAGAAGGAAAAAACCAAAGCCATTCAGATGGAGCAATTAGTTGGTTTTTCCCCCTCATCATCTACCCCATGACTCGATGAGAATTTTCTTTAATAAACTCCAGATATTAAGGTCCAGGGAAGCAAAGCAGTCAACCACATTAAAAATAATAATAATAATAATAATAATAATAATAATAATAATAATAACACACCAAAACGAAAGGGGGTGGTGGAGAGAATCATGAGATGTTAAAAATGAACCAGTTTTCAGTTTATCCGTTGGAAAATAGCATCAGGCATTTCCACTTGATTTCGGGGCTAATGGGCCAAATGAGAGCTGATTTGTTTTCCCTTTCAGGAAAGCCGCCTCCCTGCTCTTGGGAGATGCCCTCCTTGACACAGCTGAGAGCTGGCATAACTCACAACAGCATTCTCTCCCTGGGGGGCCAAGCTGGGGTCTCTACTGCAGAGCTTCCCACTGCCGCATCCTCCTGCAATTCTAATGCAACATTAGCCAGGAACACTTAAAGCCCAGGACAGTTGCAAGCGCCTTTCTTCATTATGATTTTTTTTTCCTGGAGATTGCTAATTAAATCATTAAAATTTTATCTTCGCTTAACCATGGATAAAAACCATTTGAAACATTTAATTAGTATGCTGCAAGAGGTACACAGGAAGCCAGGAAGCTTTGTAGGTTGCCTATATATAGAAAGAGAAAGGGAAAGAAAATAGAAAGAGAGAGACAGAGGCAGAGAGAGAGAGACAGAGACAGAGAGAGACAGAGAGAGAGACAGAGAAGGAGGGGGAGAGAGGGAGGGAGGGAGGGAGGAAGAAAGGAAGGGAGGAAGGGAGAGAGGAAGGAAGGAAGGAAAGAAAGAAAGAAGGAAGGAAGGAAGGAAGGAAGGAAGGAAGGAAGGAAGGAAGGAAGGAAGGAAGGAAGGAAAAAAGGAAGGAAGGAAAGAAGGAAAGAAGGAAGGAAGGAAGGAAGGAAGAAAAATGTGGTTATGCTTTTACAAAGGAATCCAAAATTTTATCTCTCTTTGAAGTGAGTTACAAGAGCTCATTCATGGAGATAGTTGAGAACTCCCCATCTTGGACACCTTTACTGGGGCCTCCAGGTACATTCTTTTGCCAGCTTTTACTCTGAGTGCCAGAGGATTTATACCAAATATCACAGGATCAAAAAAAGTATCTTGGCACAGAGAGTGGAAAAATCACCTTAGGGTCTGGTTTCAAATTATTTCTCTGATACAGAGATATAATTTGTCAGTAATCCCAAATTTACTTTGGGATCACTAATAAATCACTTAATCTCATTATTCTGAACTCCCAACCCCAATTCCCCACCCCCCAGGCACTTCTCTAAGACTGCACCTTTAGGGATAAATTGCAGCCCTACATCAATCAATTAATCAATAAACATTGATTAAGCACTATTACATACTGGATACTGTACTGAGTGCTGGGGACCCAAAAAAAGTCCCTCTCCTCAAGGAGCTTGTTGTTTGTTATTTGTTTTCGAAAAGGACCAGTGGTTTCATGGGATGATGTCTTGCCTCTGCATAAATTGCATTTAAGTAAGACAGCTTCTCTTTCTTCCAGTCACCAAGCTCCAGTGGCAAGCCAAAAATCAGGACAACTCTTGATGGTGTGGGATGAAGTAGGTGACCTTGGCTTCTTCAATGTCTGAGTAAGTTCTGAGTGCTAACCAGCATCTGTTTCAGCCACCTTCATGGCTGTTGGAACAATTTGTTCTCATCTGCCATTCTGTTGAGAGAAGTCTTCACATACTTGGGGTAGACACCCCATTAACTCACTAATAGATATGAGAAGAGTAAGTTCTCCCCAACCTGGTTTAGCCCATATGCCAAGGCAGTTTTAATGGATGTGGTTGCTCTGCATGCTAGAGATTCTTGGAGCCACAGGTGGGAGCTGAGTGAAAGGTGGATACCAAAGGTAGATAAGTAGTCCTGAAAAGGGGCTCAGCAAGCCCTCACAGCAGAGATATTAGACCCCCTTGGATGCTCCATGCAAAGATATTAGACCCCCTTGGATGCTCCATATACCCCTTAAGGACCTTACAATCTAATGGGGGAGGCAATAAATATAAACAAAACAAGCTATACACAGGATAAATGGAGATATTTCACCTAGAAGACATTGCAATTAGGTTGGGGAATCCTACCTTTATAGAAGGTAGGATTTGTGTTGGGATTTAAAAGAAGCCAGAGAAGTCAATAGAGAGAGTTGAGTAGGGAAGACACTCCAGGTTTGGGGGACAGCCAGAGACAATGCCCCAGCGAAGACAGACAGTATCTTATTCTTGTTCATAGCATAAAGCCATGTATCACTAGAGGGAGTTCCCTGTGGATGAAATAATAAGTCAGAATTTAAAAATAACAACAATAACGGATTGTAACTGTAGACTTGGAAAAGATCTTATATGTCATCTAGCCCAACTCTCATTTTACAGGAAAGAAAAAGGAATTCCCCCCCCAAAAAAAGAGAAAAACAGACTTGGTATCATGAAGACCTGGGTTATTATTCTAGTAAACTATTTAATCTTTCTCAGCCTCAGTTTCTTCATCTATATAAGGAGGGGAGTTGGATTTTTTTTACTTCTAAGGTCTTTTTCAGCTCAAGAGCCATGTCTTGGCTGATGCTCAAGGGCCTCTGCCAAGGGACAGAGCAAAGATTAGAACTCAGGTCTTTTAATTTTAAATCTAGTCTGTGCTCCATGCTTTCACAGTCCCTTGGATGGCAGCTACTTTAGCTATATCCAGGGTTCTACCAAGTGAGATACTCCTGTAATTCTGCTTTTAAGAACCAGGTGTTTTGGCTCCACAGATGAATTTGCATTTTGTTTAACACACATTAACATGTACCAATCACGGCTTCTCTCTCTCTCCACTCTCAAGACAGCAAAATAAAACAAGAAATAAAATGAAAACAGTTCAACATTATGCAACTGGGATTATCAAATCCAGTATTCGGTGGCTAAAGGAAGACATCAACAAAATGAAAAAAGCTTAGCATGGACTGGGTGCTAAATGCAGGGGCATTCTTGACACATTTCTTCCCTCTCCTCCTCCTTGATCAATCAAAGCAAATTATCTATCAGCAAGCATTTAGGGAATACCTGGTCTATTCCATGCACTTTGTTAGGCACTGATGATACAAAAACAAACAAACAAAAATGAGACAGCCCATTCCCTCAGGGAGTTTATATTTTAATAGGAAAAACAAGTACATATAAAAACATATACAGCATCAATATAAATTTTTAAAATCCAAATATATAACAGAACAATTAAAGATGAGGCAAGTTAGGAAGGTAAGCAGGTAGGAGAAAGGGAATAATGAAGTTCTTCATATAGAAGGTACTGCTTGAATTCTATCTTAAAGCAAAACTTCTACAGTATTAAGGTAAGGAGGGATCATGTTGCAAGTAAGTGGAGTGGTCCATACAAAAGTATAGAAATGGGAAATAGATTGTTGGTGTGAAGAAAAGAAAGAAGGCCAGTTTGGTTGGATCCCAGAGTCTGAAAGAGGTAGGGTGGGGAAGGAAATAATGGTCAGTGAGGCTAAAAAGATAGGTTAGGGCCAGGTTGTATAGGCCTTTAAAAGCTAAACAGAGGAGTTTATATTGTATTCTAGATATAATAGGAAACCACTGGAATTGATTGAATAGAGAAGTCACATGGTCAAATCTGTGCTTAAGGAAAATTAATTTGGCAGCATTGTGTAGGGAGGAAAGACTCGAGTCATGGTGACTCCTGGCCCATCTCTAGGGTCCTGCTTCCAAACTTAGGCAGGCTCAAGGGTTTCATTCTAGTTCTGGCTCACAACTCAGCCATCCTTACCCAGTTCTGGGGATAGGTAATGATTCATTTCTACTCCAAATCATGTCTAGAGTCTCAAAGAACCCAAGGCAATTGGGCCTGTCTGCTCTAAGTCCAAACTACACTAGGTTCCCTGGAACCAACTGTTGAATCCTATAAACTTATAGGACAGGGGCATGACCTCAGTACAGCAGAATTATCTAGGAATTCTGATATCCAAGGAAAATTCATCCATGGCAGAATCAGGGGTACTATAATTAAAAAAAAGATAAGACAAGGTTTGGATGCTCAGGTGCCGCATGGGGCCATTAGAGGACCATGAGATGAAGGGACAGTGAATCAGCAAAGAGCCAGGAGAAGGAAGCATGTCTCCCCTCCAAACACCCTAAATATAAACCCTAGGTCAAAGCCCCAATCACTCTAGCATAGTAGTAACTCTTCAGTAGACACCCCAATCTTCTGTGTGATTCAAAAAAAAAAATCCAAAGTCCAGATCAAACCTAAGGGAATGCAAAAGCCAGTATAACCCATATTTTGTGTTCTATCCTGAACTTTAACATTCTGGTCTTATCATATTAAAATAAAATCCAAAAGCAGTCTTGAAATGGGAAAAAAGTCACAAAAAGTCTCCATGGAATAGAGGCCTTATTTTTATAAAGTTTGATACCTAAACACTCTACAAGGGCTACACAAAATACAGAATCCTGTTGGTTGATAGACATTTTTGGAAGGTCGAAAATGATGTGCAGTCTAAAAAATGGTCTACCACTAGCGAGATCTAAGGTTGAGCAAAACTTGGGGCATCTCCTTGACTAAATGGTCATAAGATGATCATAAGATGGTTGTTCATCTACTCATGTTGGACAAAAGAGAACGGCCTCAATGTACAAAAATAAATTGGGGAACTTTCTATGTAATAGAATAGTATTTTCACCTCTGCCATGCTGGACTAGGTCACCATTACACAGAAAAACAAGGATGAAGGGTTTCTAGTTAGCTTCCTATGACTCACAATTCTGGGGCCTAATATATAGAACTTATAATCACTACCCCTATAGAATTATACCATATTAATTAATACTGATTAATGAAGAGGAGGGATCCAAATAAATCATTTCTCACAATAGTATTTGTCCTCAGAGTAATGGGAAGTATCTGTGGGTGAAGGGTGGGTGTAGAAGGAACACAGAGAGGAAAGATAAAAAAAAAGTATGAAATCATAAATAATTGCTTACATGTCCAATAGTTTAGGATAGCTATATGTTCTAGTGGACAGAGTACTGGATTTGGAGTCAGAAACTTTAAATTCAAATCCTGACTCAATCCTGCATGTACACCTGGGAAAATCCTCTAGTTTCCTTATCTATAAAATGGGGATAATAATAGTCCCTACTTCACAGGGCTGTTGTGAATCAAATGAGATCATATACAGAAATTGCTTTACAAATTTTAAAATGCTATACAAATTTTATTATTATTATCATCCTCTAAGGATGATTCTGCCCGAAACCCTTTGGATTGGGGCCAGAAGCCCTAAATAATAAGGATTTACTTATACCTCAGGTCTGAATCAGAATTTTCACAATACTTGCACAGTTAATAATATTAGAAGCCCTCCTTAATCCTGGTTTCATTGTAGTCGTCTCAGATCCTTGAGCATCTCTAGAGAAGAGAATAGGGCCAGAGGAGATGGACCACATCCAGATGAAAGACCAGCAGGCAAGGACAACAGATGGACAGAAAGAGCAGCAAAAACCAGAGGTGAATAAGAAAAGGGATGGACTGGGAGATGTAGGATCCCAGGGCATTGCTTCATCATTTTCTTGCAGCTCATATCAAGTGAAGGAGGTCACTTTGGAAGCCTATACCTTCATTCCAGTCATAAATAAACCTTTTAATGGCTGCTTTGTAGAGACTCTGAGAGCCCTTAGGCAAATCCTATGCATTAACAGGGCTTTCTGCAGAAAGGATTAAAAGGATGGGGTAGGGAAGAGGACTTCCTTGTTAAATACTGTAATCACTAAAAATCCTATGAGAGAATATACACACACAAAAAAAGCATGTAAAATATTTGAGGCAACTTACTGTACCAAACTGCTATTATTATGCCATGTTATAGATATAGTAGAATTATACAGATGTCAGCATTAATGGCATATAATGATGTATGGTTATATTTGAAAATGACATCCAAAGCTATTAACCTGATCTGTTTGTTATAGAAACAAGAGTGTACAATCTTTTGATTTTGTAACTATATACATACATAATCTAACCCCTTCTTTTTATTTACTTTTTTTTAAGACAGCAGGCACTATTTTACTAAATCTGAGATCCAAGATGCTTATTTTTGTCTGAATAGCTAGGAGTTTTTTGGGGAGCAGTAGTGGCAGAAGAGTGGAATTTGTGCCCTGGGAGCTAAGCGGGCTGCTAAAGAATAATGGCTGAGCTACAGAGCTGGACCACTGTGCTATGGAACAGTCCTGAAAATAGCTGGAGCCAGGAATGAACAAAGAATAGAATGCAACTAGTGGTCAGGTAGACTAGGGAAAGAAGGTCACTGCAAAATTCCTTTCTCTGTTTTAATCAGCCATGTTCACGATCTTTCTCCATTTCCTCTGGCTCAAGAAGGGAGAAAGAAGAAAAAATAAACCATGGCTTTCTACTATGGTGGCACTTTGGGCTCTGACTCTATCCTCTCCTGATGGATAGATTCCATAGAGAGATCAATGTAAAATTTCATGCTGAGTTTTCAGGGGTGTCAAATGACCAAATTCAAGCTTCCTCAATTGGTCCAGAATAATAGTTCATCCAATTTAAACCTACCCCAACAGGCTTTCCTTTTTCCACACTTGGTCTAATGAAAAAAAATCTCAGTCACCACCATACTTACATTCTTTCATTTTTGTTTTATCTTCTCTTCCATTCTTTTTAGTTTGCTGTGAGAAGAAAAGTATCAAAGATAGGTAAGTTGGTAGTAGTGATTTTCTATGGTTGTCATTTTTGACTTGTGTCCAACTCTCTGTGACCCCATTTGGGGTTTTCTTGACAAAGATACTAGAATGATTTGCCTTTCCTTCTCCAGCTCATTTTATAGATGAGGAAACTGAGGCAGACAGAATTAAGTGACTTGCCCAAATTCATGCAACTATTAAGTGCCTGAGATCAGATTTGAATTCAGGAAGATGTTTTTTTCCTGATGCTAGGATGGGTACTCCATCCACCGTGCCACCTAGCTGCCTTACCTTCTAAGGTAGCCTGATCTAAATGATCCCCTAAAGATGCTCTTTGGTCCAGGGCAGTCCCCCAAATAAAAGGTTCTTATATTTCTAAACTAAAACATGTCATCCATGATTAGATAGCAATTCATTCTCATTAACCATCTAGTCAGTCATTTATTAAGTACTTTTTATGTGTTAGACACTATGCTAAACACTGGGGATACAAATTGTTGTTTGTTCTTTGCTGAGGATCAGGACTTCAGGGAGGGGATGTCAAGTGAGTTGGATTGAAGGGAGGGAGGACTGGGCAAGGTCACCTGCCTCCCTTTCCTCTCCAGAGCTATCTGGATACAATGGCCAGATGGAGATCAGAAATGACTACAGATGGCCCTGGGGGACACACATACTATCAAAAAGAAATATAATTCCTGCCTTCCATTCTAATGGGAGAAGACAATACTTAAAAGGAAATGGAAAACCAATAGGGAGGAGAGGATCAAAAAGCAAAAAGAGAGAGAAGGGGAATCTAGAGATGAAAGGAGAGAACATAGGAGATCTGAGTACTTTCCTTAAAATGGAGGCTCCAAGAGGAAGTGATTAGTAAGAGGAGAATGGGCCAGATTGGCCCAGCTCCCAAAACACCTATACTCCTACTTTCAGAGCTCCTTCCTCCTTAACTCCCCCAGTCTCCAGAAATGTTTTTGCCCCAGATGTAGCCTTTCCTGTTCATAATTCTGCTCCCCTGTCTCACCCCATAAAATAAACCCATGTAGTGTCGTAGGCAAACTACCCTCAGTTGAATTATATGAGCATCTCATTAGATGAACTATTACCATGTGTTGAGTATGTTAGCTTTGGAGAGTTGGGGTAGAAGGAAAGAAGTAGGCTAAAGTCACATTACATAGGATTTAGGTAAAAGTTCCCCCCTTCTAGATAAGAAGCAAACTTGGGGGGGTGTATGTGTGTATTTTGTGTATATGGGAACCTGTTATTCTTTCCCCTAGTATGGAATCAAATCTGCTCATATTGTATTTATAAGTTGGGTCCTTCTTCAGGTCTAAGCTGTTATTGCAGTTTGCTGGTCACAGACCTGATTCAGGTACTGAATGCAGGCAGGCAGCCAGTGACTGAGGTCTACCTGTCTCTATATAAATTGTTCCCCCAGCAACCACTCCCTCAGAAACGGGCTCACTTCCAACAAGGAAGCCAAAGGCACATAGGCTCCCACCAAGCTCTTGTTTACAGGTGTGTGGGATAAGGAGAGGTTCAGAAATAGCCTTTGATCAGAGGTTTCACTGATGACCAGACCTTCCTCAAAATATTTTCTATTGAATGCTTTATCTTATTCACATATTTCTTCACCACCATTCTGCTCCAGGATAAACAGAATCCCATGCCCGTGGAGGAGGTTTAATTGCCTTTCATTGACCTATTGAAGGTCAAATAATATATAGTAGTTAACTTCAACTTGAACTAAGTTCTTAAATTTTTATGTAAGAGGAGAGGTCTAGAGGAACATATTTCATGTTTACTTTTGAAATAACATCCCCCAGAAGCCTGAGTATTAGCACTGCAGGTTTTAACACATCCATGTTAAAAGAATAACAGAAATTGCTCTATGGGAGTTAAGGAGGTGGTGAGATATGGTAGAGTAGCTGCTGATACAGTGGATGGAAGGAAGGAAGGGGGACAAAAAACATCAATTATTAAACACCTACTATGTGTCAGTTATTTTAGGTGTTTTGTAAATTTTATGTCGTTTGATTCTCATAACAACCTTAGGAGGTTAGTGATGCTATTATCCCCATTTTACAGATGAAATCAAGGACTTCCACAAAGTCACATAGTTAGTGTCTGAGGCTGCATTTGAATTTTGGTCTGCACAATGCCCCATCTAGGTGTACTGCATCCTTTCCCCCAGGGGCTAGGGTTTCTGGAACTATTGTGAAAGTGTAATTGACCGGTCACTTTGGGGACATCTGAGTGTGGATGCTATCCATGCACCAACTATCTGCTTCATTTCCTTTGTTATTTATCTTGTTTCATGTATCAATTATATACTTTATTGGATTTATTAAACACTTTTTTTGTAAAGCACTTAGGGTATCTATCAAGGGTGACCTTTGAGTAGTGATTATTATTTGAACACCCCAAAAAGAACTCAGGAAATAATGTGTGGTCCTAGAGCCACAGGCAGATACACTTTTTAAAAATCCTCTCATCGATCATTGTACATGACAATAACAAGGTTACACGATGATAAATTCTGATGGACGTGGCTCTTTTCAACAATGAGATGATTCAGACTAGTTCCAATGACCTTGTGATGATGAGAGCCATCTACACCCAGAGAGAGGTCTGTGGGAATTGAGTGTAGATCACAACATAGCATTTTCATTCTTTTGTTTTTGTTTGCTTGCATTTTTTTTTCTTTCTCATTTTTTCCTGTTTGATTTGGGGTTTTTTTGTGCAGCAAGATAATTGTATAAATATGTGTGTGTATATATATATATATTGGATTTAACATATATTTCTACCATGTTTAACACTGAATTACTTGCCATCTAGGGGAGGGAATGGGAGAAGGGGGGAATTGGAACCCAGGTTTTGCAAGGGTTAATTTTGAAAAGTTATCTATGCATATGTTTTGAAAGCTTTACTAAAAAGAGATCCTCTCATCAGAATATTGGGGGAAATTAAAAAGTGAAAGGCCACACATATTAACTATATACAAGGAAATCATTGCTGTCACGGGCATCTTCCCTTTATAAATAATAACATTTAGAATTGGAGAGAAAAAACTTTGGAGATTATCTAGTATCATCTCATTTTGCAGATAAAGAAACTGAGACCCAGAGTAGGGAAGGTAATTGTTCAAAGCTATACAGGTAGAGCCAGTATAGTAGTGTGGGAAAAAATCTGGTTCCAGAGCTAAAACAGCCATAAATGGTTTCAAATCTCACCTTAACGCTTACTGTCTGAGTAACCTTGGGAAAAACACTTAGCCTGCCTGGGAGTCAGTTTACTTATTTGGAGAGAGAGAGAGAGAGAGAGAGAGAGAGAGAGAGAGAGAGAG
>JAJPUD010004925.1:160576-177547 GCA_023553655.1 Myrmecobius fasciatus | reverse complement strand
ATTTCTCTGATCAATAGTGATTTGGAGCACCTTTTCATATGACTAGAGATGGTTTTAATTTCATCATGTGAAAATTGTCTGTTCATATCCCTTGACCACTTATCTATTGAAGAGTGGCTTGAATTCTTATATATATGAGACAATTCTCTATATATTTTAGAAATGAGACCTTTATCAGAACCATTAAATGTAAAGATGATTTCCCAGTTTGATGCTTCCCTCCTAATCTTGTCTGCATTAGTTTTATTTGTACAGAAACTTTTTAACTTAATATAATCAAAATTATCCATCTGGTGTTCAAATAGGAGTTCCAGATCTTCTTTGGACATAAGTTTATTCCATCTCCACAGGTCTGAGAGATAAACTATATTACGTTCCTCTAACTTGCTTAAAAAGTCACTCTTTATATCTAGATCATGAACCCATTTAGATCTTATTTTGGTATATGGTGTTAAGTATGGGTCAAGCCCTAATTTCTTCCGGACTAGTTTCCAATTTTCCCAGCAGTTTTTGCCGAATAGTGAGTGCTTATCCCAAAAACTGGGGTCTTTGGGTTTATCAAACACTAAATTGTTAAGGTTATTGTATAGATTGTCCTGATAACCAATCCTGTGCCACTGATCGACTGCTCTATTTCTTAGCCAGTACCAAACGGTTTTGAGGACCGCTGCTTTATAATATAGTTTTAGATCTGGTACAGCAAGGCCACCTTCATCTGCCTTTTTTTTTTCATTAATCCCCTTGAAATCCTTGAGCTTTTGTTCTTCCAAATGAACTTTGCTACTATTTTTTCTAGATCTGTAAAATAATTTCTTGGGAGTTTGATTGGTATGGCACTAAATAAGTAAATTAGTTTCGATAGTATTGTCATTTTTATTCTATTCACTTGGCCTATCATGAGCACTTGATATTTTTCCAATTGATTAGGTCTGAATTTATTTGTGTGGAAAGTGTTTTGTAACTTAGTTCGTATAGTTTCTGACTTTTCCTTGGCAGATAGATTCCCAAATATTTTATCCTATCATCAGTTATTTGGAATGGAATTTCTTTTTGTATCTCTTGCTGCTGAATTTTGTTGGTAATATATAAAAATGCTGTTGATTTATGTGGATTAATTTTGAATCCTGCCACTTTGCTAAAGTTGTGAATTGTTTCTAGTAGTTTTTTAGTTGATTCTCTAGGGTTCTCTAAGTAGACCATCATGTCATCTGCAAAGAGTGATAATTTGGTTTCTTCATTACCTACTCTGATTCCTTTTATCTCTTTTTCTTCTCTTATTGCTAAATCTAACATTTCTAATACAATATTAAATAGCAGTGGTGACAGTGGGCAGCCTTGTTTCACTCCTGATCTTATTAGGAAGTTTTTATTTTTTTTAAAAGTGTTAGTTTTTATTTTGAAAACAAACATATCAGAAATTAAATACTTTAGTGAATTATGTCTTCTTCAAAGCTCCCAAAGAGGCCTTGAATTAATTACGATAGTGTCTGTAAAAAAATTTTGAAAATCTTCTTTTTAAAATTCTGTGATGGCTGCAAATTTTCATTCTTTGAGGGTGTATTTGATTTTCTTAACTATTATTGAAATTAAATCTGATGAATAACATAGTATCACCAATTTGAGCCACAAAGAGTTTCACAGAGGGTGTCCTGCAAGTTGGAACATAATTTTAGTAAAGAAGTCAGTCACTGGGCTACAGCTTACTGACTTTGCATTACACAGAATTTTTCAAATGCTTCATCATTATCATCTTGATGTATGGTCTGAACTTTGGAGGTGAATTCTAAATAAACAATTGCATTGGTTTTATTTGTTTTTCCATCAGCATTGTCTTCACTAGGGGTTTGACACAATGATTTTTGTAGGCTTGAGAATGGAGTGGGTCCAAAATATAGACTCAGATGTTGCTCTGTTGCTTCCAGGTCACACTCAAAACATAACTTTTCATCACTGATTTGTATTTTCCTCAAAAATGCTGACTTTATCCAGATTAAAAGGCCAACTCAAATGCCAAGTATCTACTGTTGCAGTTCATTCACTCAATAGCTTGGCATAGTTGTTGCAAAAACTTCCTTCTTGTTCATTTACTTTCAGCATGAGCCTGTGGGTTTATATATTTAACTCCTTGGCCACTATTCTTACTCTTTTAAATAATCCAGTTCACTTATTTTTTTAAACTGTGAAAGATTAGCTAATTTATACACTTATGAAGATTTTTGCAACCTTCTTTGAGTTAATTTAATAAAAATTTCCTCTTGGCATCTTATTATAAACTTCTTTTGAAAATGACAAGCATTTCCCTTGCATATTTTTACAACTTCACACAAAATTTGATACTAATTCTTTGATCTAAATTTGAGTTATTCAAGGTTATGAACACTCACCTAAATACATACATGGGCACGCATGCACATACACACACACACACACACACACACACACACACAAAGCTCACCATAACTATTAGCTTAGAAATGATGAATTGGCCTCAAAGGGGATACTACTGAAAACTGATACAGGAAAACTATAGTATTGAACTCCATGGTATTACAGAGTAGCTAGCTCTGCAATTAAAACATTTCATTCCTCTGCCCTGAACATTTTCTCTGGCTGTCCCCCTTGCCTGGAATGCTTTCTTCCTTATTTCTACTTACTGCCTTGCCTGGCTTCCTATAAATCCTAACTAAAATATCATTCTTAAAGGAAGCTTTTCCCAAACCTTCTCAATTCTAGTACCATCCTTTCTTCTTGTATTTCTTTTTTCTCTTTATATAGCTTTTGTGAGCTCCTTCAGGGCAAAGACTATCTTTTCCTTCTTTTTGTGCTCTCAGTGCTTAGAACAGTTCCTTGGCACATGGTAGGCACTTAATAAATGATGATTGATTATCTGACTGACCTTCTTGTGTTTGAAGCATTGTCAATGAGGAAGAAGGATTAGGCTAGTTCTTTCTGGACCTGCAGGGCAGAACTCCAAGCAGAGACTAGAAGATGCAGAGAGGCAAATAGAAACTTGATATAAAGAAAAACTTCCTAACAAAAAGTACAATCAGCTTTCTTGGGAGGTAGTGAATTCCCTCTCAGTGGAGATGCTCAAGAAGCGCTGTATGACTACTTGTCAGATAGAATATAGTAAGGATTCTTTTTCAGGTGATCTTTCTTCTCTATTCCATGGGCCACCAACTGAGTCTTCTTATATTATAGACATAGGTCATACATTCAATATGTACATCTGTTCTAGTACATTTTCATGCTAGAACTTTTTTCAAATATTAAAGCAATTGAGTTAAATAAGAAAAAACATGAAAACTTAAATTTCAATTAAAGACAACAAATCTTCAAATATTTTAAATTTTAGTTAACTCAGGAAAACAATTAACCCACATATCAAGTTTTTGTTAGGTTAGTAGAATAATATATGTAAGCTTAAAAAAATTCTGGTGATGGGTGTTATTCTGTAATATTTGGGATAAATTTATGTCCTATAACCATGGAACAGATTGAATCCTGTATTACATACATCCTGAATAAGGTTTTTAAGTGTTCCTTTTTAAATCATCTAAAAATGTTATATGGGGGAAAAGAGTTACAGCTATTTCTTAGTCACAAGAATAGCATAAATGCCAAAGCAAATAGAGACTAGAAGGAAGATGACAGTAGAAGCTTAATAAAAGGAAGACAAAAAATGCCAGAGCTGAGGTGGGAAAAAATAGTTCCAAGAGATCAGTAATTTTCTCACAGCCACAGTCATAGCATAGGGAAGGAAGGGATGGAAATTTAAGTTTTATTATTATATAAATGAGGAAAAGTACACTTTTACATCATATTTCAGTTGAATATCTTATAAGATAATAAAAAGCCAAAGGGAGAAAAAAGTGACCAAACCTACATACTGGCAAACATTTATCCAATTGAAATCTTAACTATATCACATTACTAGATAAAAAATGAGTTATTCACCCAGAAGTTTTGTTGACCAACAAAAATATGGCTTTAAATTACAGTCTGTAAATCACTTAGAGATTGCTATAAAGATCTTCTTACTGAGTATGGGCTATTACAAAATTCAAGCCAAAGACATTACACTCAATGTACAGTGCATTTTCTACTTCAACTTTATCTGCACTAAGAGCACAATTTTGTAACTGCAATAATGACTTCCTACTCAGGCAAAGAGCCCACAAAATTCTTGTTAACATGGTACACAGAAGTGGCAGAGAGAAAACAGTTTATGGAACTACTACTGATCTATATGATAAATAAATACAAACAAACAAAACAACCTATTGAATCAACTGTTCAATTTTGGAATCAAGTGATCTATTAGAATGTATGTTCCTTGTAAGCAAAACATATTTTCTACCTTTCTTTGGATCCCCAGCATTTAATAGTCTGACACATAATTAATATATTGCATAAATGTTTGGCTGACTTATATAGCCATATAAAGCCAATATACTTTACTTTATTCACTATCTCCCTAGTTTCCTTGCATTAAGTGGTATGATGTGCTTTCAACTGAACTTTGAGGAAACTCAGATGACAAAGAAGTAATGAAACTTATGGTTTAGCTACATCAATACAAGCATCTGCTTCAAAATCTGAAAGACTGAAGTATGCCAAAACTTGATGTGAGTATGTCTAAAACTTCCTCCCTCCCTTTTTTCCCCTCCCTCTCTTCCTTTCTCTTTTCTTCCTTCTTTCCTTCTTCCCTTTCTTCCTTCCTTCTTTCCTTTGTTCTTTCCTTCTTTGGGGGGGTGAGGCAACTGGGGTTAATTTGCCCAGGGTCTAGTAAATGTCAAATGACTGAGTCCAGATTTGAACTCAAGTTCCCTCTGACTCTATGGCAAGTGTTGTGGTGCTCTATCCAAGTGCCTAAAACATTCAGTGATCATAAGTATCAGGTTTATTTCCAATTATTTCAACTATATATCTTTTAGTGGCATTAGAGTAATTAGAGCCCCTAGAGAAGGAGACTTGCTTATATTTAACTATAAACCTATCAGAAAACAAGACATAACTCTCTCTCTCTCTCTCTCTCTCTCTCTCTCTCTATCTATCTATCTATCTATTTATTCATCTATCTAATCTATCTATCAATCTAGGAGCTTTACTTTTAATTTGAGGGGAGAAGCTGGCACTACTACTGCCATTGTTCTGGGACATGAACCGTTGCTGGCTCCATTTAAATGATGTGTTATCTCACTAGCAGTTCCTAAAACAGTAGAAATTTGGCATATCACACCTGTTTTATAATAACAGTAACTACCTCATAGGTCTGTTCTAAAAATCAAATGAAATAAAATTTGTAAAGTGCTTATTTACCACAGTGCCTGACACAGAGCAAGTGCTATTCCCATGTTCTAACAAGGTAGTATTATAATAAATTTAAATTTATTAATAAAATATTTTAAATTTAGAACTTTAAGATTTACAAAGCACTTTGTATGGTATCCCATTTGGTCCACAGGCATCATGGGAATCATAGATCTAGAACTAGAAATGACCTCTCGTAGTCCAATTATGTAATTCTACAGATGAGGTTCAGGCCTCCTTCCCTACTTTTTTACTCCAATAACACAACTCTCAATAAATATTGGTATGGTGAACTCCTTTATAGTTGCAAAAGGCAGTGAATGTCAGAGGCAAGATCAGAACTCAGGCTTTCTGATTCTAGACTTAGGGATGGCTCTTCAGTAAAATTTTCTTTCTGTGGCCACTCAAAGACCTATTATGGAATCTTAGATGAGTTAAAATCTGCCCTTCTACCAACATCTCTTTTTTTGTTTTGTTGATAACTTCTTGAAACCCTGGATTCACCTTGTCCCATTGCCCTTACCTTTGACATGTAATCAGGGACTAAAAACTGTCCCTTCTATTTCAGAATCCACTTGCACTTGTCCTCTAATTTCCAACTTCATCAGCAAATTCTCTAGTTTATCCTCTCATTTATCTGTGCCTAGACTCCGATTAGCTCTTAATGGATCTACCTGTATCTAGGCTTACAACCCATCATTCACAAAAATGTTTCTATCTTCCTATCTGTCACTCTGATCCTATCCTATCACTTTTTTTTTTAATTCAGAAAACTTCAATTCTCCCTCTTTCCCCTTACCCAAAACAAAAACCACTAAAGCGATTACTTTATAAAGTAGAAGTTTCTGTACTTTGAATTTATGGTCACAAAATATGCTCAAATGTTTTCTATTCCTGTTTGATTCAATTCTTCTTCACGAACTTGATATTTTAGTCGGATTGCCCTATTGACCATTTAGCCATTGTCATCCCACAGTTATTGTCTCTATGCTTTTGGCTCAAGCTGCCTGCCTTACTTAAAATAGACCCACTTTCTCTATCCCCTTTCAACTTTTTCAGAGCTCAAGGTAGGTGTTGTCTTTCTGGTAGCCTTCCTCAATCCTCTTAGCTTAAAGTGATCTTTCCTTTCTCAAATTTTACATGTGATAGGCCTTTCTATTTTGCATTAACATATCTCTTTTTCACATATCTTCTCTCCTCCCATTAAATTGTAAGCTCCCTTTGGGAACTTACTGACATTGTCTTATCTGTCTTTGTTATCCTAGTGACTGCCACAAAATGTTACATATAAACCTATATTGAGTTAAATTAAATTGAACTAGAAGAATTGTGTGATGAAAAGACAGAACGTTTTCTATGGCGTCAGAGAACCTAAGGTTAAATTCTGTCTCTTATCTATTAGTTATGTGACCTTGAGGAAGTGGCACTTGTCTGGGCCTCAATATGGTAAGACAACGTAGTCAGTTGGTAAGTATTTATTAGTACCAATTACTTCCAGGTTACTTAATCAATTCTAATCATTCACATTATGATGCAATGCCAATCCAATCATTCCATAAGTAAATATTTGTTTTGTTGGAAGTTATACTCACAGTGGTTCAGGAAGCTTTCTAATGCCAACAATTTGGAATCTAATTTAAGGGAATCATGATGAAGAAATATTTTGAGTAATTCAGAAAAATAATTAGCTGTATGATCCAGGGCAATTTATTTATCCTAGCTTGGTTTCAGTTTTGTTATCTGGAAAATGATGATAAGAATAGAATCTACCTCAGCAAGATGGTTGTGAGAATAAAATGAGATAAAATCAGCATCGAATTTTTCAAATCATAAAAAAGTTCTATGCTTTTATTGTTAAAATGCTATTATTATTAATTATCAATATTTGAATGACTTAAAAATATATTTGACCTTATCCAAGAATTTCAGATTATGAGACTTTTAAGGAAAAAAATTTTAAATTAGTAACCAGGACACAGTTGATTAATGTAATTTAAAATTATTATTTGTAGCTATAATAATAACTAATTATTATACTGAGGGGAAATTATATGAAAAAGATGATAATAATAAATTACAAAAAAATGACCACCACATGCATTTATCTTTCACTTTATGATTTAGTAAAAACTTTATGTGTTCTCATTTGCTTTTCACAACAATGCTATAAGGTAAGCTAGGGGAAGTATAAATATAATTTGTGTGACATGAGAGACACTGCCATAGCACTGCCCAGCATGGCATGCCTACATCAAATAAGGTGCTGTGCTCTGTGAAGCAAAACAGAATTGCAGTAGCTCAAAAGAAATGTGAGATGTGCAAATTTAAAGGCATCTCAACTCCAAATGTGTCTGTGGAGTATTTGTGCCCGGCTTGTGGTTGAGGCTTCTGATATCTTATTTGTCTGATCAGCCACAGTCAGGCACAGTGTATCTTGACATCAACATAGTGGTCATTTTGGTCCTCTTCCAGAACAAAGAACTACAACCAAATATTCTCATGTAACAGAGGAGGAAGTTGAAGCACATAGAGCTGAAGTGATTTGTCCAAAACTACAAAGCTAGTAAAAGAATAGACTTGGAAATTAGACCTATATTCTCTTGACTCCCCATCAAATATTCTTTTCAACGTTGTAAAAAAAATGAAATGCAGAGTCATATAGTTGTGTTTGCTTCTCCTTTTAATTCAGAACATATACATAAATGATGCTACTATAAACAAATTGTGTATGTGTGTGTGTGTGTGTGTATGTGTGTGTGTGTACACACACACACAATAATCCAAAGGATTGTTCTAAGAGTAAACGTGACCTAGAAATGGACATAGAGAACTTAACCTGGAGTGAGTTGACCTTGGTTCAAGTCACCATTCCAAGCAATTATGAGTTATTTAAAAACATGGTAAATCCCCTCAGCATCTTTTTTTTTTCTTACCTATATAGAATGGAGTTAAAAATACTTCTTCTACCAACCTCATAAATCTGCTTTGGAGAATGCACTTTTTAAATCCTAAAATATCATATAAATGTGAACGCTCTCTCTCTCTCTCTCTCTCTCTCTCTCTCTCTCTCTCTCTCTCTCTCTCTCTTTCTCTCTTTCTCTCTCTCCCTCCTTCTCCCCCCCGTATATATATGTATATATATGCATATATATACACAAATACATACATATGTATGTATGTGGATCTATATAAGTAGATATGAATATATATGTATATACATATATGTAAAATAGAAGATGGTGAGGATCATTTTTGTTTTTAAAGATTAAGTACTTCAGGTAAGTAATTTGTTTGTCTCAGGAATATTTAGCGTTATGATGGCAAAAATCTAATCTGTATTTTCAAAGTTATTTGTATTTTCCGGGCACTGACCTACTTTAGAGCATTTGCCATCCTGCTCTTTGCTTTATATTACTTCATACTAGAAATGATAAATTGCCAGAAAGTATCTACAAATGTTGCCTAATGTTATCATGTTCTGTTCTGACTGCTAAAATTCAAATTCAGAAATCTCATTATGTTTTACATATAGATTGAATCATGTTGGTCTTTTAAGTTTTTAACTTGTTTAATTTTGTTAAAGAAAAAATCCATCCATTTTCTATAACCCAGAGGGATAGAAATTCATAAGTACTTCTAACTATAAATAATTGTTGGTCTTCATTTGAAATTTAGATTTGTAATCACAATTAGTATTCCTATTTTTTTTAAATTCCCAGAAGTAAAATATTGTTCTCATACTTCCAATAAAGTGAACTTCACTAAAATATATTGAAATTAAAATTTGATTTTACATCTTTTTTTTCCTTTGAAATATGAAACAATATGCTACCTTAGCATTGTAGAATTAAAGATATCATATTTAGTGGCAATGAATATACTACCTACATATCTTCTTATTTCATTGAAAATATTTTTTTTCATCAGTTGAAGCACAAAGGTTCCACATTGATTCATATGATTCATAGTCATACGATCCAGGGCTTAGGTCAATAAGTCAGACTCAGCCTAGGGAAACATATTGTTTGTTTTGTTTTGTTTTGTTTTTCTCAGGAGTAGGTCCTGAATTGTTATCATTCAGGTCAATAATGCACTGGATGACAATGATGACTATGAGAAACTGTTAGCTTGAATCCATCATATTTTCCAGTTGCCTCTTAAGTGCATGCTTGATGGTCATATTAGGGGCCAGAGAAAAAGAAATAACCAAGCAAAAATATAACATCACTACTGGGAAAGTCAATCAAAATTCATACTCTACTCATAGAAGGTAGGACATTAGCATCACCATTTTAAATAAAATGATAGAATATAATAATCATCACAGTCTGAAATGTAAGAAAAAAGGAGAAATATACCTTTGCATTTAACAATAGTTGGCCTCTTACTGTATTTTAATCCTCTCTTAATTTATTTTAATTAAATATATAATGACATGTAGATAGCTAAAGTAGAGACTAGAAGGTTCAAGGAACCAAGCCACAAATTATAGAAATAACCTAGTGATCTTTAAATATATAAATGGCTATTTATAAAAGATACTGATCTTTTGGGCTGGATTGGAAGGATTGAATTTTTTTTTGTTTTTGTTTTTGTTCTTACTTCTTTGTTCATTATTTGAAGAATAATGAACATTAAGAGATATATTTGAATCCAATTAATTCAAGGATTTAATGTTAATGGAATTTATATATAAATGTATAGGATATAATTATAAATAACAGAGATGAAACAAATTAGGATGTCTCTTAGAGGACTTCAGAACTATATACCCCTAAGAATGGGCAATCAATTAAATCTGGAAATAACTACTTGCCTGAAAATAATGGAGTAGATGAGGGATGGAAACTATAGTGTTCTTGGGACTCATTGTGGCCACAACACTCTCAAGAGGGCCTAAACCAAATTAAAATGGGCCTGGAGGCAGGAAGACTCATTTTTGTTAGTTTAAATTAAGCCTCATACATTTCATAGCTGTGTGATTCTAGACAAGTTGCTTAACCCTGTTTGCCTCCATTCACTATCTGTAAAATAGGTGAAGAAAGAAATGGAAAACTACTCCAATATCTTTACGAAGAAAACCTAAATGGAGTAACAAAGAATCAGGCATAAGTGAAAAAGAGATTGAATAACGTGAATGATTACAGAACTAGAGCTAGATAGTACACCAGAAGTCTTTTGTCCCACCTCCTCATTTTTCAGTTGAAGAAAATAAGCCTTCAGGAGGTTCACTGATTTCCCCAAGATCACCCAGGTAATACACTTCAGAGGTGGGATTCAAAGCCCACCAGGTCCTCTGACTCCAGAGTCAGTGATTGCACCATACCTCAAGACTTCCCCACTTTAAATAATATCCTTTTTTCCACTTACAAAATAAAAAGTTTTGATGATTGTAGTGTATTGATAAATTAAAGGAAAACATACATATATATATATGCAGATACACATATATGCACACATGCACACATACATAAACACATGTTCAGATTTGTGTAGGAATATACCAGGCTCTGTTTATCATTTTGGCAATACTCATTGCAAAATGCACTGGTGACTGTTCACAGACAAAATAATGCCTGAAGATAGGAAGACATCAGGGATGCTTCCTAACACAGAGTTTGAATTATATCCTGCTGAGATAGAACTTGACTTTTTGGTAGTATGGGAGTGGGCCAGATGCCATAAAAATAAGTATTAATCTGTCATTTTCTTCTTGGGTTACTCCATAACATACAATACAGAATTACTTGACATGCCCTGCAACAAGGAAGGATGTAGTCTGTGTTGATAAATCTAAACAAATGTCATGGTTTCTTTTTTTTGAAAGAAATAACCACAATAATAAACATGCCTATCATATCTGATGCTCTAAGAAACACTTCTTGGGTCTTTGCTGAATCACAGTCATCAAAACTATTTTGGTTTGAATTTTTTTTGTTGCTTATAAGAAAATGTTTTTGGTGACCTTCTAATAGGATGGTTTTTAATCAAAACAAATGCATTAACAAACAAAAATAATAAACTTTGAATTTCATGACATGCTCAAAAAGCTTCATTTCGTTTCTTCGAATCCAGAAATTAAAATGTGCCTTTCAAAAACACAAATACATAAAGCCATGCAAATTGGAATGTTCCTCAGACAGTTCAAAGTTAAGTGATCAGGGAAATGTTCCTTTTTTTAAAGAAATAATCACTTTGGGAGTCTGTTAATTATTCATTGAATATTCTCTGGGAATCGCCTCTATGTGTTACAAAGTCTTAGGGGATGATTTGTTGTTGCTTTTTCCAACCTTTTTCTAACCTTTTTCTTTTAAATGAGTATGCCGCTTTAAAGTTTCAAAGCTGTTTACTTACAATCAAACCACTGGTAGTTTGCCTTCTTTCTCTGCCATGGACCCTTTTGTAGAAAATTCCTCCTGGATTAAACTGAGTACTCCAAATAATCATATCCCTTTGATAATACACATCCATCCCTGTTATCCTTGAATTATGTTCAATATGAGAAATTTGTTGATGATTGCCACTGTAGTTGAATGGATATATAAAACCCAGGATATCAGTGTCATTAGAAATGTAGAGAACTTGATCTTCAGAGCCTGGAGATTATTATAACGAAATACAAAAATAAAGTAAATTTCAACTAATGCAAAAGCAAACATTTTATTTTTCAATTATGCGGTATTTTCATGCTTATACAGCATCTTCAATCAAAATCAAATCATTTTACTCTGATCCTTTAGCCTTTCAGATTTAAGAATTCTAATGTCAACCTAGACATTTCAATTCCTCATTGACCAAATTTTCCACATAGATGCAAATGGAGCCTTTGTAGAATGTACATTTAATTTAGACACCAGGGTATTATATAGTGTCTTTAAATATACTTATTTTAATGTTCCTATGTAACTCGATTATTGAATTTCAATTAAATCACAGTTATATCTAAATATTCATTTTTATAATATTAAGTACTCATGACAGTGGATTCAGACAAAACTACTTTAGGAATCTGAGTAGCTGACATAAAAATACTTTGAACTCTTTCTTAAAGGGAATTCTATTGTATGGAACTCTTGATCAATCGATATTTCTGCATACTAAAAGTCAATCATAACTTATCAGCATAAGGGTGGTTTTGAGGTATTAAATCATCTTAGATTACTTTATAAGAAATCTAAAAGAAATTAATTTATATTCAGCATAAAGGCAGTGGGACATAGTTAAGTGTTGGGATTAGAGTCAGTGCATTCAAATCCTTCCTTTGACACTCCTGGAATGACCCTAGTAGGTAGTAGGGTCTAAGTGCTTCAAGTTAAACTTCAGAGAATTTATAGACTGTCACATATAGGTTATGATCTGGAGTGATTGAAGACATTCTCACACCAGGAATTTCATTATTTATTTTCAAATGGTTTTAGTGACAACTACATTTAATTGTGCATAAATTTAAGAAGAGTCATTCTTTATTAAAAAGTTTAGTTAACTATAGCAACTTATTCCCAAAACATGCCATATAGATAGGGGTCGGAGCAGGGAATAGGCATGTGATTTCATTATTAATTATGGTATTTTTGTGAATGTTACAAATTGTGATAAATATGCATATCTCTTATAAATACTTTAATTCTATATTTGATATTTAATGAAAACCTATTCTACAAATAAAGAGGAAGAGGAATCAGATTATGAATATTGGAATTGGACTAATACCATTAAAGTTCTTATTTAAAATTCCTTCTTCGGAAGATATAGTTAATCCTTAACTTTTTTTCTAGTGGCCCAATAATCTTTGATCAGATCAGGTATTGTGTTAAGATTCTTCTAACTCTGAATATCATTATTGATTGTGAAATTCAAATAATTTTGATTATATCTTAAAACACAAAGTTTTTTTTTTCATTTTCATCCCGTTTTGAGAGTCATTTTAAAATGATATTCTTGTTGAGGTTAATATAGAATTATAATAACTCAACAGAGCATTCATCAATCAATATTTAAGACACCCGCACTCCACATTCCACTATTACCCATCTTCTTTTTCTTCTTTTTAATTTTAGGAATGGAACTATAGCCAAGTAGCTCAAAATATATTTGCTCAAAGACGTATTTCAACAATTACCTTCAATATAACTTTAAAATAAAAAAATATAATATAGTACTATTAAAATGAATACTTATAATCTTACCTTTTGCTATGCAGGTGTTATTCTTTTCTGTATAATTCTGGTCACACGCACATTTATATGATCCTTTCATATTAATGCATCGATGAGAGCAGGCACCAAACACCAAGCATTCATTCAGATCTGCAGGCAGGGAAGGGGAAACAAAACAATATTATCATTCCTTTCCTAAACAAAACAATAAAATCATTTCTGGTCTACAGATGTGTTGTCCTAACATGTGGCACTTTTGCAAGAAGTCAAGTTCCTTTTGCTTCCTCTAATTTGGTCCTTAATTTTCATTGTGAACCCCATGACATTTTTGTTGGCTGAATTTACCATCGATTTCCCTTAACTGTATGCTGCATCTCTGTCAGCAAGCTAGTTTTAATTATTTATTTTTGCCCTGATTAGTAATTATAAGATTACTCATTTCAAACATTTTCAAGTATTTTTATTTATCCAAATCAATATTCTCTGATTTTCCTCTGTTATCAGAATAAAGCTTTCACAACTGTTTAGAGGTAGAATGTATAACTATAAAGTATCCATATGATTTTCTTTTTGTTTAATAAGAAAGAAACTCAATGTCTTAGAACTGGACCTGAGATTTCAACAGCCTAGGGAATTCCCTAATGGTAAAATTTCCTCCACCAATGAAAGTTGGAATTTTTTTCTGCTACTTGTGGGTCACATAGCCATTATGTCAGAGATAGGACTTTGCTAAGGCCCTGATTATGAGGTTTCATCTCTATCCATTATGCCAAAGTACATCTTAAAGAGGTTATACACACAGACACCCCCACCAGTCCTTCCACCATCTTGTCACTTTGTCTTATCTTTAACCTATGCATTCTACATGTGGCTTTCAAGACACATTAACTCTGTGATCTTGGTGAGATCATATAATCTCTGTTAGTTTCAGGTGTCTCATCTGTAAAATGGGAGCAATTGAAGGCCTTATTTGTCTAGGTTTTGGTAAATAGTATCTATATAAGAAAAGACCTTGCCAGTCCAACATGTTATATAAATGTTAGCTATCATTATATTTATGGACAACATTATGATTATTTCAAAGCAAATTTCAATCATATGTGCTTCTATTTATTATCATTTAGGGTAAATATAAAGTTTATGAAATATTGCTAAAATTATCACACAGGAAGTATACACTTCTATTCCCATGCCCAATCAGTACAATTAACATTCTGATAATTAAGGAAGTAGATCCTATGACTGAGTGAAGAGTATATTCATTAACATGATTAAAAAGAAGCAAAAAGACTAATTTAAGAGCAGTAGGAAAAAGGAAGGCAGCTACCAGTTTAAAAATCATATCATCTGTATAATCCTTTTGTAAATATAATTCAAATAGTTCCACAATAGCAATAACTGTCCAGAAGAATATTAATAAATCAAGACCCTATGCCTCAGTCAAAAGCTTGTCTGTCAGCCAATCTAAAAAAGATACATTTATTTTGTCTAAGAAAAGGCATCAATTAAGATTTTGATAATGATTAAAATGAACTAGTTATTATAACTTTAATCAGAATGCAAAGAAAATTCATGCAATCTACTTTCACCCATCCATGGTAATGGAGAGAACAAAATTGTGGCATATGACTTACTTTTAGTGGCTGTCCTATATTATAGGAAGAGGATATTAACCAGTGTAGGCAGAAGTTGGCAAATATCAATTTAGTATATGTCATTGCTTTAAAATCAAAATGTATTCAGTGCCCCAGAATATTTTCTGAATCACAATATCCATACAGTGACAGATAATGTAAAAAAGAAGAATTTTCATAGTTCTATAGAATAGGTTCAACAAGAATATATCATTTCATGAAATGAATCTAATTCTCCAATAGTTCCTAAAACAGAAATTTCTTTATTTGCATTTCAAAACAAAAGATAAAATAAAACAATCTAATTCTTCCAGGTCTGAGGCTTTTATTCAAAAGGCTTTATATTCTAAATGGCAGTTCAGCTGTCTAACATGCTTGACCCAAGAGACTCTCCACTCTTAAGTAATATTGTATCACATTATCACATACAGTTTTGATGAAAATCAATCCCTTGTCACCTTACAATTTAGCAGTTTCAGGATTCATCTCATGACCCCAAAATTTAAGAGCAAGTTGTTTACGAAATGTACTATACCTTCACACTGTCTGTTTCTCATGTTTCTTTGAAATCCAGGCTTACAATGACATAAAACAGATGTCTGTGTTTGATTGCAATATGCATCATCTCCACATGGATTCACATTATCTTCACAGGTATATTCACTGGGAACTAGAATTAAAGATGTACGGTCATATTTAACATATTCTAATTCCTAATGTGAGAGCTTTGGATCTTTTTTATTTGAAAATGATATTAATTTCCTCCCTAGATTGTTCTTTTAGTATTGCGTAAGATTATAATTTTCATTCCTTATGATCCCTGAGATCTTAAAAAGGTGCATAAACAGAAAAAAGGGGATTAATTTACAATTAATATAATTTAGGTTCAATATGTTAAGGTGTCATTAACCACAACTTCAAGCTGTTACCAAGACCTGCTGCTAGTGGGAACTCAGATTGGGTTCCTATTGGGAAGGCATTATTTTATAAAAGTAAAGGTTATAGAGAGGCCTTTACAGTAAAAGCAGTATTTCTTCACTCTCCTTCTAATCTGTAACACATTGCAGTGGTTTTCTAGAGACATGGCCGGCAACACTGTTTTCTGGTGACATGCTTCAAAGGTGAACATAATTTTTAAGCCCTCCCAGAAGTTAGTATTTTATCTCAGTTTTCAAATGTGGATTTGGATAGGCATTATACTGAATCTATTACCATTCTATGTTTGCCCATTTCTTGGGCAAACATAGTGAGGAATAACTTGTAGAAAATGCCTCTAAAATTCAAAGCCATCAATTACTTTATATGTATATATATATATATATATATACATATATATATATATATATTTTAAAAAAGCAGTTTGTATAGGCCATTTAGTCATGAGCTCAGTGATTTTCTCTGATCCACAAAAATTAGATATTCAATAGTAGCAAAATAAAATTATTAACATATAGGATCTGAGCAACTCTGAAAACTCCCTAGAACTCATCTTGAAAAATGAAAGCATATTTTAAAAGAATAAGAAACTACCAAAAATAGGAAATGGGAAAATTGACCATTTATTCATTTTCATAAAATGTATCTGGCCATAGATTCAAAGGCTCAAACTAGAGTCCTTATTTGAACATGAGACTTTTCAGTTTAATGAGAATACTCACTTAGATGTTATTTTTCCCCCCTCTGCTAATTACTTCAAGTAATTTAAGGAACTCTTACAACAAAGGATTGCTTTAACAAGGCCTTTTAAAGCACTTAGATTTTGCTTACAGCAAGTTCCACACACATACACACATTATATATATACATGTATATATATATATATATATATATATATATATATATATATATATATATATATATGTATATTC